>SZWC01008711.1:9295-26194 GCA_023375785.1 Penium margaritaceum
ATGCCAATGTTAAGATCCGCCATTCTACTAAGGGATGTAGGGGATGGAAGACTTAAGCCTGACATCGACCGACGTAAGAAATCACAGGATGGATCCAATGAACTCATCACCACAATCAAAACGAAACCCCTACCACTTATGCTGACAGGCAAGCTCTGCCTCGACAAGCTGGGACTCGATCATGGAACTGACGTCACTCTTCAGACGGAGGGGAAACATCCAACAAAAGTGAGAATATTCGTCTCTCAGAGAGAGGACATAATGGTCGCCGCCAAGGAACTTGACTAGGAACGGTCTAAGGACATTAGCATGGGCAAGAGCAAGAGGCTTGTGGGTACAAGACGTGGACATTGAGAAAGGAGAATGATGCAGTTTGCCTTGCACACAATCCATGCAGACAACGATACAAGGAGCGGGACAAGTGGCAGCATCGAGACCCATCACAGGCTGATGATGCAATAAGTTGTGAATGACAGCAGTGCTCACATGGTAAACGCAACAATGAAGCAAGCGCGTATGCTTATAAAAAATGAAAAGGGTAACATGGATGTGGGAAATGGCAACCGGACACGTGCTAGGTACAAATAGAGGCACGCGATATGTACTGTCGCAATGAAGGTCCTGGAGCATGACCTGCCCAGACGACAACAACGAAACAATACCAACGCCACAAGATGCGACAAATTCTATACCGTGATCGTTGAGGGTAGTGACTGACAGTAATCTCACCTCAATTGCAGGCACATACATCACATCAGGTAGGAAGATGTCACCAGAGAGACTAACAAACCACACCACACCAAGGCCGTGGACAGGCAGCATCCATCTTTAACCAATACAAACAAAACGGACGTCTCTGACAGGCCCCAACAACACGAATGCAACATACGACGACATCATGTGGTGAGTGGCTCCAGAATTGAGAATCCAAAAGCCATGAGGAACACGGTATGGTGATGAGACATGACATGTTTCACAACACAATCCAGAGTAGTAGTAGATGGTAGAGCATGACCTAAACAATGGGCCAAGATTTGGGGACATGCAACATGCTACCACTCCAAAATTCACATGCATCACCCACACCCGGACTACCCAACGATGCTCCCTGAAGGGATCCATCTAACTCATAATGGCAACCCTGGTTGCCAAACGCCAAAATCACACCACAGGATACATCGTGTGGTTACAACAGAGAAGGCTCTAAAGGAGAGGCAGTGGAATAATGGGTAGCCAAGTGGTAGGGGAATGAGGTGGATGGCAGAGGAGGAGTTGGGATGACGGGTGAAGGTTACACAGGTAGTCACTGTGACGGCATGTAGCCGGCAAACGGTGGTCCAAACATGGCCGTTGGAAGAGGGAAAAAATAGTGTTGGTGGGTGTTGTGTACATCCATGAAGGAGGAGTAAACGCCATCGAAGGTGGTCTGTAGAACGACGGGACCGTGCAAGGCGGCGCCCAAGAGGCGCAGGGTTGCGGCATCACACAAGACATCATGCTGTCAAAGAGAAGACAACATGGGTCCTACCACCTATTATTCTTTGAGTGCACAAAAGGATCGGTTTGTACAAGGATCGCAAGTTGGATAATGTTTGTTCTCTTGTGGTACTAGAATAAAACCCGAGTACCCAAATCTTGACCAAAGTGGGAACATTCCATCATTTCCGGATTCAAAGCTCACAAATCATGGTCTACCGAGACATTCAGACAAACCCCCAAGTGTCGGGGTCTCAACCAAGAGGGAAGAGAAAGCAACGGATAACATAGATGAAAGGAAAGCAAACACAAACAAAGAAGAACAAAAGTTTGAAGCAAAAAGAACATTAGATGAAGAAAAAAGATAAAGGTGATAAGGGGTTGTCGTCGTGATTTGGCTGCCGAGTGGGTGGACTCGGATTCATCCCGCCCTTGTTTTCTTTGGGTTGGTCTTTAGCACCAAGCTCGTCGCCAGAGGGATCGTGGTCAATGAGCTCACTGTTCGACGGGCTCGTTGACCACGTGTGCATCTGCCACGACATTTTCATCACAGACTGACGGGCAACAATTGGAAGCCACGATGCACCTTTCTGGTGGATGCGTACACAGTTCCTGCTTCTGCTACACTTGGTCCCGACACATTGTGCTTACTTGGTGTGACTATTTCTGATGTTTTTTGCTGCTTGCTATTGCAAATTCCAGGCATGCTGTGAGCTCCGAGCTGCTGTGATCTGCGATAGATGCCATTGTTGCAAGCTTTCAATGATGTGAAATGCTAACACATTGAGCTATAGCAAATAGCAGGTGTTGCTGCGTGCTAATGTGAATGATAAATGTTGGCTTGTGGCTAACAGAAGCATGCACCTCTGAGGTGGTTGCTGATGTTGCTCATGAATGTGAAGGCTATAAGTTGTAACTCGGTACTGGTTGTTGGTGCTACGCACTGCCACTTGTTGCTATGTACTATAGTTATCGCTCTACTATGATCACCAACAGCCACTGATGGTGCTCCTTACATTTTAGATATGAATTATAACTGTCGTTCCTGCTGCTATTACAATTGACATTGCAACTATAGACGAAGACAGGCGTAAAGCTGCCATTCCTACCAGATCTATAGGATTGATGTTACCGATAGGCTGTTACGATTGTCACCACTGCTGCTACTACGGTTGCTATGACGGCTCGGAATGCCGCCATCAAGATAGTGGCTATGACAAAGGAAGCTGCAAAGAGATTTTGGTAGCGTTCTGCCTCCGAATCTGTCAAATAACTTCACATCTTGGGCCTTTAGCTGAGGTCCATCACGTTGCCAAAATTGGTATGTCCCACCAAGCCCAGTCTAACCTAGCCCAAGAGTCTGTGTTGCAGCTTCCTTGTATCATCTGGGAGAATGCAACAGTGTGGTCTTGTCAACCGGCCTGAAGCAACAAACCACAAAACAAGGCCGACACAATGGCACTTGCCGTCTGCTCCTAGTATTACAACTAGGAGGAGATATCACCCTCAAAATCACGGTTCTACACTGAGCAGTTCATAGGAATCACTTCCTTGCACTGTGTCCTTAGCACTTGGTCACTTTCGCGCGAGGAGCTAACTCCTCGGACCAACCAATTCTTCTTTAGTGTTTGCCTCTAGTGGAAAACTCTATGAGGAGTCTCAAAGGTAAGAACTACAATCAATGACAGGCAGCTGACAGGTTCTCATAATCCTAGAGCCAACCTCTAGCCTAGGCGCGCAGTGGCTCCTTGGATGAGCCACTTTGGGGGAAAATCTGGATTGCATCATCCCCCCTACCTACATGGCGCTCCCTGTGACCGCCAAGTGGCGCCAGCCACCAGGAACGACCTTGGAATGTTCTAAGATGTCTCTTAGAACCTTCCTGTCCTCTTTTTGGTCACAAGGAAAAGTGGTCTCTAGGATAGGATTCGACCCAGTGACTTCTCACTTTAGAGATTAACTATGGAATGTCTAAGCCGCTGAGAGCTGTCCACAGCAGTGTTTGCTGCTAATACTATCCAGTTTACACCAAGGGGACTTGATCCAAAGGAGTAGTGCATTCCTTGTCTATCTAGACCAGACTTAAGGGACTTACTCCAAGGGAGTAGTGTATGCCTAGTCCGTCCTGTGCCTCTCCAAATGTCAGCTATGGAATAGGGGCATTTCAGGTCAACAAACGCTCCCTTGCACCTCTGTCCATTAGCTGTGAGATATCTATTCTCTCTAAATTTCTTGGCCTTAGTCTTCGTCGGCTGCGTTAACCATACCGATGCCTCGGGTAGGTACAGAGTGCAATTCGATGTCAAGCGCCTTTGTCATGCAATCTGCGAGCATCTTCTTGGTCGCCACGTATTCCAGGTCAACAATCTCCTTTGCGACCAGGTCGTGTGAGTAGTGGTATATGATGTCGATGTGCTTGGTCGACCGGGAGATGACATCATCCTGTGCCATTTCCATGACACTTGTTGTCGATACGAACCTCCCTTGCTTCCGTCTGTGGCACTTTCATCTCAGCAAGCAAACTACATAGCCACTGTGTCTCCTTGCATGCTTCTGACATAATGATGTACTCTGCCTTAGCGGTAGAGAGGGAGACACAATCTTGATTTCTACTTGTCCAAAAGACTGCACCACCATTCAAGAGGCAGACAAAGCCCGAGGTGGACTTTCTGTCATCGATTCTTCCTCCATAGTCGGCGTCTGTGTAGCACACTAGTCGCAGTGGGTCATATCCCTCTTGGCCTTCAAACTGGAGTCCCATGTGTCGTGTCTTCTGTAAACAGCGCATGATGTGCTTGACTGCTTGCCAGTGCTGTGGCCATGGATTGGCCACAAATGTACTAACTTTTCCCACAACATAGCAAACATGAGGGCGCGTTCCTACCGTGGCATACATGAGGCTACCAACAACAGAGTGGTAGGGAATTTTCTCCATCTCACGCTGTTCTGCTTCCATGCTGGGGCTCATGGAGGAGGAGAGCTTGATGTCTGTTGTCATGGGTGTGTTGATGGGCCTGCAGTCCTCCATGTTGTAGCGCTTGAGGACCTCCATGATGTACTTGGTCTGGTTCAGCTTGATGGTGCCTGCTGCTCGATTGCGATGGACGGCTATCCCAAGATAGAACTTGAGCGGACCCATGTCCTTCATCTTGAACGTGTTGTTGAGATCTGTCTTTAGCTTGTTCAACAACTCGACTGATGACGAGCAAATGATTAGGTCATCCACGTACAGTGCAACCAGAATCAAGCNTCAAGGCGCGTTCCTACCATGGCATACATGAGGCTACCAACAACAGAGTGGTAGGGAATGTTCTCCATCTCACGCTATTCTGCTTCCGTGCTGGGGCTCATGGAGGAGGAGAGCTTGATGTCTGTTGTCATGGGTGTGTTGATGGGCCTGCAGTCCTCCATGTTGTAGCGCTTGAGGACCTCCATGATGTACTTGGTCTGGTTCAGCTTGATGGTGCCTGCTGCTCGATTGCGATGGACGGCTATCCCAAGATAGAACTTGAGCGGACCCATGTCCTTCATCTTGAACGTGTTGCTGAGATCTGTCTTTAGCTTGTTCAACAACTCGACTGATGACGAGCAGATGACTAGGTCATCCACGTACAGTGCAACCAGCATCAAGCCTTGCTCATCCTTCCGCACATAGACACTCGGGTCATTTTGGCAGTGCGTGAAGGTGAGCCCAGCCATGAAGCTGTCCATCTCCTTGTACCACATCCTTGGGGCCTGTTTCAGCCCGTAGAGTGCTTCGACTAGTTTGCAAACCTTGCCCTCTGGAGCTTTCACTCCCTCAGGCACTTCCATCAGCAATTCTTTGTCTAGCTTCCCGTATAGGAAAGCTGTCTTGACGTCCATCTGGTGGACCTTCAGATCTTTTGAATTAGCAATGCCCAACATGGATGTGATGGAGGTAAAGGTGACGACAAGTGTGAAGGTGTTCTCATACTTTGAGCCTGCACGTTGGGAAAACCCCTTCGCCACAACTCTTGCCTTGTACTTGTCAATAGTACCATCTTGCTTGAACTTTTTCCGGAGTACCCACTTTGACCCCACCACATGCGCGTTTGGAGGCCTTTCCACCAAAACCCATGTTTTGTTCTCTTCAATGGATGCAAGTTCGCTGTCCACTGCCTCCTTTCACTTGGCAACATCTGGCATGTTTATAGCATCAGCTACGGTCACACGCTCTCCCTGAGCCAAGCATGACCAATTGAGTCTGGTCCATTCTACAATCTGAGCATCCTATTGTCAACCCGCCTGAGGCAAACGGTCTAGAAAACGGAGTACAGCGACATCCGCCGACCGCTCATAGCATTTCAGCTATGAGAAGATATCCCCCTCAGGATCGTGTTTCCACACTGTTCAGCTAACAAAGCTTGTCCCTTCTGTGGCCTCTCGGTTTCCCCTTTTAGCTTCTCCCAAGTCTTTTATATCTGCCCTTGGTTGGCCAACTTATGCCTTAGTTTTCAGCACAAGTCTCAAGGGTAAGAAGTGGATACTTAAGATGAGCAAATGAGTAATACATATAGCAGTGACGAGCTTGGGTGCCTTGGCTTGAGGCTGAGGCGCCCTACCGCGATCTCTAGGGTGGTGCGCATGCACTTTAGGCCCTTTGGTGCTCGTGCACCTTTAGCCCCCTTTAGGCGCGCGACCTAGCGCCCTAGGCGGGACTTGAACCCGCGATCCTGGAATTAATCCGCTTGCTCATTTAATCCAAGGATCGGACCTGGGGAACTTGCGCTACAAGCGCAGTACATACCCGGTTCGTCCTGCGGGGGACTTGCTCCATAGAGCAGTGCATGCCCGCCTAAATCTGCCGCTGACTGGACAAGGGGCATACCAGAAATAACAAAACTCTCCCTTGCACCTCTGTCCATCTGCGACTAGACTCTTGTAGTGGCCTAAAGCCCTGCGATGTCGGCCTCCATGTGTCAGGCCGCCTCTTCAGCCCTCGTCTACAGCGCTTACCAGTCCGATGCCCTGTGCATCAACCTTGTGCTGGTCACCATCAAGCGGCTTTGTGAGGAAGTCCGCAAGCATCTACTTTGTCCCGATGTACTACAGATCCACCATGTTCTTGGTGACCAAGTTGCGTGTGTAGTGGTAGCGGATGTCGATGTGTTTAGTCCGCCTGGAGAGCACATTATTGTACGCGATGTCAATCGCGTTCTTGTTGTCAATGTGCACGACAGTTGCCTCCTTCTACGGTGTGTGCATCATAGCAAGCAGACTGCACAGCCACTGTGTCTCCTTGCACGCTTCCAAGAGTGCGACGTACTCAGCTTCAGCAGTGGAGATCGAGACGCAGCTTTGCTTTCTGCTTGCCCAAGAGACAGCTCCGCAGTTTAAGATGCACACAAATCCTGAGGTGGACGTCCTGTCGTCAAGATTGCCTCCCTAGTCTGCGTCGGTGTAGCATTTGAGGCGCAGCGGGTCTATTCCTCGGAGGCCACCGTAGCGCAGCCCCCAGTGCTGTGTCATGTTAAGGTAAGGAAGAATCCGCTTCACGGCCTGCCAGTGGAGTGGCCCAAGGTTGGCCACATACCGACTGGTCAGCCCCACAGCAAATGCGATGTCAGGCCGTGTGCTAACCATGGCATACATGATGCTCCCTACCGCAGACTGGTAGGGGACATTGTGCATCTCACGACGCTCTACTTCCATGCTGGTGGATTGAGAAGAGGTGAGTTTGGTGTCAGTGGGGAGAGGAGTGCTGATGGGTTTGCAGTCTTCCATGCCGTAGCGCCAAAGCACCTCCGTGTTGTACTTCGTCTGGTTGAGCTCGATGGTGCCTGCTGCTCGGTTGCGGTGGATGGCAATGCCGAGGTAGTACTCCAGCTCTCCCATGTCATTCATCTGAAACCTGTTGCTCAGTTGCTCTTTGAGGACCACAAGGGTCTTCTTGGAGGTGGAGCTCATAATCAGATCATCCACATACAGTACGACCAGCAGAAGCCCTTGGTCATCCACACGCACATACACACTTGGATCGTTGTGGCAGTGCGCAAAGCCAATGGTGGCCATGAAGCCATCCATCTCCTCGTACCAGATCCTTGGGGCCTGTTTCAACCCGTAGAGCGCTTTGACCAACCTGTAAACTTGCCCGGGTTTGGCTTCGACCCCCTCGGGCACCTCCATGAATATCTCCTTGTCTAGCTTCCCATAGAGGAAAGCCGTCTTGATGTCCATTTGGTGAATTTCCACGTCGCGTGCAGCAGCCACAGCCAGTAAGGATCAGATCGAGGTAAAGGCAGCGACAGGAGAGTAGGTCTCATCGTACTCAGACCCTACTCTCGATGAGAATCCCTTTGCTACTACTCTCGCCTTGTACTTGTCGATGCTGCCATCCTGCTTCAGCTTCACGCGCAAGACCCACTTCACGCCCACCACATGAGCGTTGGGTGGCTTGTCCACCAGCTCCCACGTTCCATTCTCCTTGATGGAGGCCATCTCGCTCTCCATCGCCTCCTTCCACTTTGCGGCATCCGGCCGCGAAAGAGCTTCAGCGATGGTGCTTGGCTCTCCCTGCGCAAGGCACGATCAGCTCATGCCAGTCCACTCGGCATTCCTTGCGTTGTACTTTTGCACAGGCTTGCTTTGGCGCATACTGCGCCTTAGCGGTGTTGGTGCTGGCTGCTCATGTTGCTGTTGTGCTTCCCCAGATAAGGTAGCAGGAGGTGTAGAGCCATTGGCCTCCGAAGAGGCCTCGGACGTCTCCGACAAGGTGTCGGAATCCGTCTCCACTTCAGCCTCAGTGGACGCTCTCCCTGTTTCGGTAGTTGTCACTACCTGCAGCTTTGGCGTTCGACACCAGTTAGGAGGGGGTACATCTCCCGCCTCCAGCAGCACAATCCACTCTCCCTGTTTGGGAGAGTCCTCGGGGTCGAGCAACTCTTCCTTTCCGTTTAACTCTTCCTTGAAGTCTACGTCTCGGGAGGTGAAGACTCTCCCAGCTGCCTAGTCCCACAGCCTGTACGCCTTGTGTGCGGCTTCATAGCCGACCATCACACACTTGAGCGCACGTGCATCCAGTTTGCCGCCTCCCTGCCCGTCTTGGACCTTGGCCCAAGCGGTGCAGCTGAATGCTTTCAAGTGAGAGGCATCAGGATTCTTGCTTGACCACGCCTCCTGTGGCGTCATCCGCTCCTTGCTCTGCTCCGTACTCGCCCCCTTGCTGAGTAGTGTTGTGGCTGGCATGAGGTTGATGAGGTAGCAGGCGGTGCGCGCAGCTTCTGCCCAGAAGCGCGGTGGCAGTTTTGAGTCAAACAACATGGTTTGCGTCATGCCCAGAATGGTCTGGTTCATGCGCTCGGCCACGCCGTTGCTCTGCGGTGTGTAGGGGATGGTCGTTTGGTGGTCGATGCCATGCTGTTTTAGCCACGGCTTGCACCCCTCGTACTCTCCGTCGTTGTCGCTACGGAGGGCCTTGACCTTCTTTCCAGTCTGTCGCTCCACCATGGCGACAAACTCCTGCAGCTTTTCCAGCACCTCTCCTTTATCTTTGAGGAAGTAGACGAACACTTTTCTGGAGTAGTCGTCGATGAAGGTGAGGAAGTACTTGCTATCGCCATTGGACGCTGTGCGCATTGGGCCGCACACGTCGCTGTGGATCAGGTCGAGTATGGCCTCCGTTCTACGACCGTTCTTGGTGAAGCGTTTCCGCTTCGTCTTGCCTTGTAGGCAAGCCTCACACCCCTGATTGTGCCCACCCTTCAGCGCGCACCCTTCCTGCCCGTGTACCAGCTTCTGATCCTGCATGACCTACAGGGTGCTGTCAGCCACATGCCCAAGGCGTCTGTGCCACAGCAAAGCAGTTGTTGCTCCCGAGTCTTTGGTTGCCATAGCAGGCGACTTGGATGGTGCTTTGACTTTCACCGGTGGTGCATCGTCCGCTACTGTCTCTGCCGCCGCAGTGTGCCCCTTGTCAGCGCTCTCAGTCTACAGCATGTAGAGCCCGTCGGTTCTTGGCACCTAGGCAATCAGGTCTGATGTGGCGTAGGAGACGGTGACATCCTTGTTCTTAAGGATCACTGCCTCCTTCTGGGTGAATATCACCATCATCTCGTGATCAGTGATCCGAGAGACAGACAGGAGGT
Source organism: Penium margaritaceum (assembly GCA_023375785.1). NCBI lineage: Eukaryota > Viridiplantae > Streptophyta > Zygnematophyceae > Desmidiales > Peniaceae > Penium > Penium margaritaceum. The sequence continues at coordinate 18,877 of SZWC01008711.1, forward strand.
TTGCGGTGAATGTGGGCATGTAGACTACGTTTTGAAGCCGCAACTCCTTCTCAGCTCCATTGAGATGAGTTCGCACAACTTTCTCTCCCTCATCCGCTGTGTACTCGATGCCGCCATTGGCGCACCGGAACTTGGCGATGGACGGTGTGAGAGCAGAGAATCCACACGCTTCCCTGGAGGTGTGGTAGTCGGTGCCTGAGTCAAGTCCAAAGGCTCCAGGCCGAAGTAGTACCGACCCCTTTGCCGAAGGGTCACTCTTCGCCATCATGCTCGTTGAGCTATCCACCTTCTTGTTGTGGTTGCTGTTCCCACTCCCACCGCCGCCGCCTTCCTTCTTGGGAGCTCGGCACTCCCTAGCCCAGTGCCCTGCCTTGCCGCAGTTATGGCACTTGCCCTTCTTCTTGGCATTCTTCCCGCCACCACCACTGCTTCCACTATTACCTTGGTTGGAGTTAGTGCTGCTTGAGCCACTCGCGTACGCTATGTTATATATGACGTCATTGATNGGGTCACTCTTCGCCATCATGCTCGTTGAGCTATCCACCTTCTTGTTGTGGTTGCTGTTCCCACTCCCACCGCCGCCGCCTTCCTTCTTGGGAGCTCGGCACTCCCTAGCCCAGTGCCCTGCCTTGCCGCAGTTATGGCACTTGCCCTTCTTCTTGGCATTCTTCCCGCCACCACCACTGCTTCCACTATTACCTTGGTTGGAGTTAGTGCTGCTTGAGCCACTCGCGTACGCTATGTTATATATGACGTCATTGATGTGTTGCATGGCCTCATTGCGCACGTACTCAGAGACACTTGGATACGTGAGCTCCGACTCCGCCCAACCACCCAGAGTGGTGATCATTGGGTCCCAGCTTGGCGGCAAAGCCACGAGGAGGATCATGGCTTACATGGCTTGGTCGAGATGCTAGGAAATTGCACGGGCTTCTTGAAGCAGTCCCTCGAACTGTTTGAGGAAGTCGGGGATCGACTCACCCTCGCCCACCCGCAATCCAATGAGGCGTTGCAAGATGAACAGCCGATTAGCAAGGGAGGTCGATTGGTACACATTCGTCAGCTTGGTGTAAGCCTCAGTTGCCGTTATGCACCCCTCGATGTGGGATAGGAGGGACGGAGAGATTGAAGTGACGAGAAGCGCCAACGCAATGTCGTTGCGCTCTTGCCAAGCATCTTGCTCTTGGCTTGTCTGGTCCTCGGGTTCCACCACCGTCCCTTGCAGCATCTTCAGGTACCCTCGCACCCTCATTACCACCTCAAACTGTCATTTCCAAGTCCCAAAGGCTTCGCTATCGAACCTTGCTGTGGCATTGGCCGCGCCCAACTCGGCGGACCTTGAGGGGAGAGTGAGCGCCTGACTTTCCGGCATGGTGCCGAGTCGGTCAGCGGTCCTCTTGTTGACTCTGCGCATTCTCATCTGCTTCGTTGAGACCGGTGTTCGCTCATGAGGCCGATGTCTGCTACCGAGTTGTCAAGGTGCAGTCCGCTGCATGCCCCTCCAGCCGATGGCCCCTAGCTATGGTGGAGGAAGTGCTCCCACAGACACGAGGTTGTACCCACAAGGGCAGAGCTTGTCTCGTTAGGACTCGAGGGTCATACCCACAAGGGAAGAGCTGTTAGCTACTGAGCTAACCACCTCTGGCAGAGAAGCCGCAAAACCAAAAAGGCTCACAAAGGTTTTTAGGCCTTCTTCCTTTGTTGACATGTGTCATGCACCCCAAACTTAATCAGGCATACACTTCACCTTCAAGAGTACTAACGCCTTAGCATTACATCTCAAGAAGAGCTCAAGTTGTCAATACGTAAGAGAGCATCAAGCAAGGGTTAATTAATCAGCATGCAAGACAAGTCCTTTTATAGTTGTCTGTCCAGTCCTAGAACTCAAAGGCACATTCCTGGGAAGTGGCCTGAACCAGCCACGTCACCAATAGACTTGCACTGTGGGCTTGACACATAAGCATCCTAGTGTCAAGGTGACAGACCAACCATGTAACATCCAAGAAGCTACGGACTTTCTTCCTTGGAAGCTTCCATAGCAAACAAGATGTGCATGGGGCCAAGATCGGACTCGTGACCTCTCACTTGGCCAAATCAACAAAATGGCCAAGGTAACCACTCACCCATATGGTGTACTCACAGGTCATATCTCACATGAGATAGAGCATAGTTGAGTCACATCACAACGGATCCAGGGGTCATACCTCCACAAGGGGCAGAGCATTCTTGATCCATCCTACAATACTGAATAAGGCGCAAAAACAATCAGCAAATCTCTCCCTTGCACCTTGCCTCAGTGGGCATCATTATTCGTCATCACTTGCGTTTACCATGCCGATACCTTGCCTACCCGCCTGGTGGAGATCCTTGTCCAGTGGCTTTGTAAGCATGTCAGCCCAGTTCAGCTTGGTACCGACACACTCAAGCTCCACTGTCTGCTTGTAGACCAAGTCTCGAGTGTAGTGGTAGTGGATCTTGATGTGCTTTGTGCGCTTGGACAGGACGGGGTTCTTTGACATGTCAATGGCGCTCATGTTGTCAATCTTGATGACTGTCGCCGTTGCCTGTGGTGCCTTCATCTCAGATAGCAGGCTTCGTAGCCACTGCATCTCTTTACACACCTCAGCCAAGGCGATGTACTCAGCTTCAGCTGTTGACGGAGATACACATTCCTGCTTGCGACTTGCCCAACTGACTGCACCTCCATTCAACATACACACAAAGCTGGAGGTAGATTTTCTGTCATCGACATTCCCTCCCCAATCAACATCAGTGTAGCACATGAGACGTAGTGATGCAGATCCAACGATGCCTCCAAACTGGAGCCCCACGTACCGCGTCCCCTGAAGGTAGCGCATGATGCGCTTGACGGCCTGCCAGTGAAGTGGACCGGGATTGGCCACAAACTGGCTCACCTGCCCAACATCATGGGCTATATCTGGTTGGGTGGCGACCATGGCATACATCAGACTGCCCACTGCAGACTGACATGGGATGGCCAACATATTAGTTTTCTCCGCTTCGTTGGATGGGGACATGGAGGTGGAGAGTTTGCACTCCGAGCTCATTGGTGTGCTGGCAGGTTTGCAATCTACCATGTCGTATCTTTTGAGGATGGAGTCCATGTATTTTGTCTGGTTCAGGCTGATGGTACCTGCTGCTCTGTCGCGCTTGATGGCAATTCCAAGATAGAAGTCAAGAGGACCCATGTCCTTCATCTCGAATCTGCTACTCAGCTGCCCCTTGAGATCGTCTAGCAACTGCTTTGAAGAGGAGCATAGAATTAGGTCATCAACGTACAAGGCGACCAACATAGTTCCTTTGTCACTCTCATGCACGTACATGCTAGGGTCATTGTCGCAGTGCATGAAGGACTCCTTGGCCATGAATGTGTCCATCTCTTGGTACCAAAGTCTTGGCGCTTGTTTTAGCCCATAGAGTGCCTTCACCAATCTACACGCCTTGCCCTCAGGAGCATCAACCCCCTCCGGAACCTCCATCAATACCTCCTTGTTAAGTTTGCCGTAAAGGAAGGCTTTGTTGACATCCATCTGGTGGACCTCCATGTTCTCGGCAGCAGCAATGGCGAGCATTGACCGGATGGAGGCAAACGTCACAACTGGAGCAAAGGTTTCATCGTACTCTGCGCCAGGCCGTTGGGAGAATCCTTTTGCTGCCACCCGTGCCTTGTACTTGTCTATCTTGCCATCCTGTTTCCTTTTTACCTTTAGCACCCACTTGGACCCCACAACGTGAGCCCCGGCAGGTCTGTCCACCGGTACCCATGTCCCATTCTCTTCGATGGAGCTGAGTTCACTGCGAATTGCTTCATCCCACTCTACTTTGTGAGGTCGAGTGAGTGCCTCTGCGACAGACGTTGGCTCCTCTTGAACCAAGAATGAATAGTTGAAACCTGTCCATTCACCCTTATCTGCGTCGTAATGCTGCCGAGGTACTTTGAGGCATGAACTGCTCCTTGAACCTGGTGGCTGGTGCTGTTGATGTGGAGGCTGGAGGTCTGGTTTGTCGTTGATGATGGGAGAGGCATCCTCCTCATTGTCTGGAGGATCATATACGTCAGAATCAGAGTCTGATTCCTCTGAGTTATCTTCATGACCTCCTCTCCCTGTTGCAGCACCTATCCCATGCCATTGTGCTAGTGCTTCGTCTCCCTCTTCAAGGAGAGTGAGCCACTCTCCCTGTTTTGGAGCGTTCTTGAGTTTGAGATGCTCTCCCTTGCTCACAGAAACTTCATGGAAATCCACGTCTTTGCTGCGGATGACCTTCTTGGCCCCTTGGTCCCAGAGTCGATCAGCCTTGTCGGCGGTGTCATAGCCGATGAAAATGCACTTTCGTGCTCTTGCATCAAGCTTTCCAGGTCTCTCACCGGCCTGGACATTGGCAAACACAGTGCAACCGAACACCTTGAGATGGGAGGCATCCGGCTTCTTGCCTGACCATGCTTCTTGAGGCGTCTTCAGCTGTTGTGTTTGCTTCTTCTTGCCTCTCCTTGGCAGAGTTGTTGCAGGTGTGAGATTCACAAGGTAGGTAGCCGTACGTGCTGCTTCAGCCCAGAACATAGGAGGCATCTTGGCGTCAAAGAGCATGCACCTTGTCATGCCTAGGAGCGTCTGGTTCATCCTCTCTGCTACGCCGTTGCTTTGAGGTGAGTACAGCGTCGTTTTCTGGTGTTCAATGCCCTGTGTCTTGAGCCACTCCCTGCAGGCTTCGTACTCTCCCCTGTTGTCCGTTCTGAACGCCTTCACCTTCTTTCCACTCTGTCGCTCAACCATAGCGACAAAGGCTTGCAGATTCTCCTTCACCTCGCTTTTCTTTTTGAGAAAGTATATCCACACCTTGCGACTGTTGTCATCAATGCATGTGAGGAAACATCTGCTACCTCCATTTGATGGCATGCGGAAGGGACCGCACACGTCAGAGTACACGAGGTCAAGGGGTGCAAGAGCACGCGTACCATTGCGCTTGAAGGGTTTCCTTTTTGCCTTGCCTTGAAGGCATGGCTCACACATGATGCCGGCTCCCTCCGCCTCATCACCTAGCTCCATCCCACGCACTAGCTCCTGCTTTGCCATGAGCTCCAATGTGCGATGAGCCACGTGCCCAAAGCGCCTGTGCCACAGGTTTTCGGAGGATGTGTACAGGCTAGAATGAACAGCCGTGGTGGTTGTATTTGCTTGCGGTTTTGTTGCTAAATCGTCTGCTGCCACTGCTTCCGCTGATCCAACATGTCCTTCCTCATCTGAATCTACATCGCTGCTCTCCTCATCATCACTCTCCACCAAAGATTCAGCCATTGAATTTGTAGTTTTGGTTTGCAAGACGTAGAGCCCATCAACGCGAGGAACTTGTGCGACAACCTTCTTGGCAGAGTAGGAGATGTTGATGTCCTTGGTAGGAACTATTACCGCTTCCTTCTCTGTGAAGACCACTGTGATGCCATGGTCAGTTATCTTAGAGACGGAGAGAAGGTTGGTTGTGAAGGAGGGCAAGTAGACCACCCCCTCTAGCTTGAGGTCGGAATCTCCACCGTTGACACCCACTGTGACTAGCTTCTCACCAATCCCCTCAGCTGCCTCAACCTTGCCGTTGGCAACTCTGAAGTTCTTGTTGCATGGAGCAAGAGAGATGAAGTCTCTCTTCTCGTAAGTGGTATGCTCGTTTGTGCCCGAGTCGAGGCCGTAAGCTCCTCGCCTGAGTATCGCCCTCCCTTTGTTGGAGGCACACTCAGCCATCAAGCTTGTGGGATCCTTCCCATCATGTCCCCCTCGCCATTCATCACCGTCTCCTCCCTCTCACTTGGGTGCACGACACTCTCGAGCCCAATGTCCAGCCTTGCCACAGTTATGGAAATTTCCTTGATGCTTTGCACCCCTTCCACTGTTGCTAGTGTTATTGTTTCCCCTGTACCCAGAGGAGGAGGTATTGCGGAAGGTGCCACTGCTCCGTGAGGCAAAGGCAGTCATGTTTGCTTCACTGCTGCTACGACACATGGCTTCACTTCGCACATACTCAGAGACGGTGGTGTAGGAAACTAGATCTTCAGTCCACCCTCCAATCACCGTTATCATGGGGCCCCAACTTTTCGGCAGCGTCATCAGAAAAATCATGGCCTGCATGTCGGATTTTAGGTCCCACCCCATGCCGGTGGCTTGTTGCAAGAGCATCTCAAATTTCTGCATAAAGGCGGAGACATCCTCCCCTTCACCAAGTCTCATGCTGATGAGATTTTGTAGAATGAAGAGACGGTTAGCAAGTGCGGAGGACTGAAAGACCTTTCCAAGTTTGGCGTATGCCGCGACTGCCACTGTACAACCGCTGATGTGTGAAAGGACTGAGGGTTGTATGGAGGATACAAGAATGGCGAGAGCCTTCTTGTTGAGCTTGACACATGCCACAAGGTCAATACCCTCCTCCTTTGGTGTTGGGATAGTTCCGTCAAAAAATCCTAGCAGATCTCTGTCATCCATGATGATCTCAAATTGCCACTTCCAGAGCGCAAACCCCTCTCCATAGAATTTCAGGATGGGTGAATGATTCCCTGGTTCCCCTGTCCCTGCCATTCCTACAACTACAACTGCTACAGCTGCTGTACCTGTTGTTGATGCCGATGAACCTGTGTTTGAGGCCGTTGTAGGCTGTTGGTGAGAAGAGGCAACTGCTTCCCCTGTTCACATTGACCGTTGCAAGCAGATGTAGGCTGATGTAGGCTGATGTCAGCTCCCAAGGTAGAAAGGTGCAGATGTGTTGCATTCCCCTCCTACTGATGTTGCCCTACAAACAGAGAAGTTGGGTGAGAGCGAAGGCGCTCTCACTGCTTGTGACCTTAGCGGTTGCGTGCGTGAAACTTCCCTAACCAGAGGAGTGGGCCCATAACCCTTTGTTAGCTACTGAGCTAACCACCTCTGGCAGAGAAGCCGCGAAACCAAAAAAGCTCATAAAGGTTTTTAGGCCTTCTTCCTTTGTTGACATGTGTCATGCATCCCAAACTTAATCAGGCATACACTTCACCTTCAAGAGTACTAATGCCTTAGCATTACATCTCAAGAAGAGCTCAAGTCGTCAATACGCAAGAGAGAATCAAGCAAGGGTTAATTGATCAGCATGCAAGACAAGTCCTTTTATAGTTTTCTGTCCAGTCCTAGAACTCAAAAGCACATTCCTGGGAAGTGGCCTGAACCAGCCACGTCACCAATAGACTTGCACTGTGGGCTTGACACATAAGCATCCTAGTGTCAAGGTGACAGACCAACCATGTAACATCCAAGAAGCTACGGACTTTCTTTCTTGGAAGCTTCCA
>SZWC01008711.1:37184-52061 GCA_023375785.1 Penium margaritaceum
TGTGTGTGTGTGTGTGTGTGTGTGTACGCGTGTGTGTATGTGTGTGCATGTGTGTGTGTGGGGGGTGTGTGTGTGTATGTGTATGTATATCTGGCTTGAAACTCTCCATAAGTTTGTTCAAACAGTGTAATATTTGGATGTTTGTGTACTGAGTTACAGCCAAAATAGTGCATCACACACTGTACACCATGGCAGCTACTTATGTTGTATACTTATCTGTAAGATTTCAGGCTTATGAAATGATGCATGTCTATCGTAGCCAAACCCTTGCTTTTCCTACGCGTACCTTGCACGCTAGTGCATCAGCTCACTAGAAAGCATAGCCACATCAGCAACACCAAAGAAAAGAGCCTTCCAAACACTCTCTCTGAGGATCAGTGCAGCAAGAAATCCCTTGTCAGCTACATAACAAACATGCAGTAGAATTGGCAACAGTCATGATTGTAACCGCAATCCTAGGACGACTCACCACATTATGTTGGTTCATAACGGCAAATGTGCAACCATGTCAGCTGATCATTAGCAGCAATGGCAGGTGATGCCTCCATAATGTGGAGATCCCCCATTGGTGGCCTGAGTGGCTACAAGAGTGACAAAAAAGCAACGGCAACAGCGCACCAGACCAGCTACTGGACAACAACAGAGGACCAAGTTGGCAACAGTGCAATAACACGGCAACAGCAATACAACATAAGTGGAGCAGCAACAACATGCCAACAGCAACCACAAGCAGTGTTGGAAAAGAAGCCACTTGACAACAGCTGGAAGAAGCAACATCAACATGGTAACGGAGAAACAACAACGCATGTGATGATAGCGGAGCAGTGGCAGCACGCCAGCAATAGCATAATAGTTGAGTAGCGGAGTAGAACCAGTGAATCAAAAACAACACAATAGCAATAAAAAAGCAAAAGTACTACTAATTGCTGTTGCAAGGGCATGGCAATAGTAGGAATACTTGTTATGTGGGAATCGTGCAAATGTGCAACTAGAGTACGCTGACATACAGGGTAGCCACCACTAAAATGGCTGCCACACCAGTTGCATAGTTACACAATTGCACAGTAGATGTCACAATAACAGTAGCCATCATGGCTGTTAAGAAAGATGATAATGATGTCACCTCGTCATTTGTGCCAACGAAAGATGTATATCATTTGAGACCAAAAGTAAAGGGAAATAAAGAAGGAAATTCCCAGGGGATAGTGTACAGAAGGGTTGTCTCAAGGTCCTAAATCTATTGACGTCCTTGTCACATGTCAATATCACCATCTTCCATTGACGTTAGTAGTGTGACTAGTAAATTCATCAATACCTCATCCCAAAAAAATTGGCCAAAACACCATGTTTTTCCAACATGCCTACTCCTTGAGGAGTATAGTCAGATTATGGTTTCAAGGACTCCTACATGTTAGCCCAAACAAAGTGATGCACATAGCATCCGACACTAAAAGGGGTAAGGGGTTTGCTCCCGCTGGTGAATTCTCCACATCAATTGCGACAAGTCCATGCTTGCAGGCGATCATCGACATCAAGCAGACTCAAGACGAGATACGGTGACAGTTGAAGTTGAAGAATGACGCATGATAGGAGATCCAAGAGCCTTAACTAGGGCATTCAAGGTTTTCCTAGCAATCACCGCGTGGAGCTAATGGAGGGAAACCACTAGGTTGGCAATCCACCTCCCGTATCTTGGCCAAGTAGAAGCACCAATTGCTGAGCAAGAGGACTTAGAGGGTGAGGAGGAGAAAACGATAGATATATGAGCACACAAGGAATGTGTGATTGAGGANTGAAGTTGAAGAATGACGCATGATAGGAGATCCAAGAGCCTTAACTAGGGCATTCAAGGTTTTCCTAGCAATCACCGCGTGGAGCTAATGGAGGGAAACCACTAGGTTGGCAATCCACCTCCCGTATCTTGGCCAAGTAGAAGCACCAATTGCTGAGCAAGAGGACTTAGAGGGTGAGGAGGAGAAAACGATAGATATATGAGCACACAAGGAATGTGTGATTGAGGAGAGCCTTTGCTAGGTGCGTCCGGGATCACCCTTTGACACACCACTGCATTGGCACCCCTCGAAATGGACGAATAACTTCTCCTTTGAGGCCGCTTCTCTCGACAACAACCTCCCCATACAGTCTCCATCTTCCCCAGAGCCTGAGATTGCCCTCCTCACAAAGCGGCAACCAAAGGACTTCAAGACACCACGACATTGCTACATGAGCAATGCAAGCCTCAAATCTTGGGAGGTGTTGTTTCACATATGGACAAACGCGGAGGGGCCTGGCCTTACTACCAAAGCCACTACCAAATGTTCGATCCCTGCCAGGTCCAGGCATTATTGAGAGCAATCCACGGCCTCCTTTATATTGTGTCGCAAGAGACATTCGTGGACATCTAGCCTACCTCAGGGACGGCAAGGACCAAGACTGAAGCAGACCCTCGTCATTGATGGGTGCCAGCTTTCACGTTGTTCGTTCTAGAGATGCGTTCAATGAGGGCGGCCTAGTGACAGAGCTAGCAGATCACTACTGATGACAAGCCATGCGCATCTACATCCACCTAGGGATTGGTGGCAGATCGTAGCTGTGGACCCTCGACCCATCATGCTGAATGTGCATGTGGAGCATAACGACCAATTTTGGGGCTTTCATGGAGTTATGCTTGGTGAGCTATTTGAGTCCCTTTAGCTCCTCCCTTGCGCTCAAGACTAGAACCTTCATTAGGCAACGGCCAAGTGCATTAGGTGCTTGGAGGTATAGGGATTGTTGTGGGACAGGTGTGATACATTAGAATCTGAACCTTGTCACTTCCTTGACCAATTCGCCAATGGATGTGTGGAAGAGTGTGATGTGTTCTCACAACTCAATAAGGATGCTATCATGTACCTTGCAACACTTTTGTCTTCTTTTTCAACACAAAAGAGTGATGTTCTATCATATGTGGGAAGATGATTGATGAGCCCACAAGTTCTAAGTTTGCTTCATAAAACATGAAAATCACGTAGTATGCATCGAAGTAAGAAGAAGGTTTGAGGCATGTGAAGATGGAAAGAGTTTCGGAGATTTACCTCAAAGTTCACAAGGCAGCCCTCTTTCAAGGTGAGGGCTACCATGCTACTAGATTGTCAGTGTTCTCTTAGAAACTGCTATGTGTTCCCATTTTCTTTGTTCATACATGGAGATCATGGTTATGGAGAGGGACATGGACGAGGAATGGTTTAGCATATCAAACTCACTTCATGGCAACTGGAACACACTTTAAGTTTTCATTGGTAGCATGTGGGACTACAATGGCTTACTTCGTGTCGTTAAGAGCTTGTGATGGAGGTGCAAGTTTTTGTTCAAGGAAGAGTTAGATGGTAGGTGGTATGATGTCCTTAGTGAAAAGGAGAATGACGGTGTCTGTGATGTAGTTTTGGGGCTTGTGGCATATTTCAATGATAAACTCATGTAATTCAACACATTTAATGGTGACCTGGAATCTAGTTTCACTAAGAGATTGATCTCACAAGTTTTAATGAGGAGATTTTATGGTATGTTGAGGTGCAAAAATGTAAAAAAATTCAAAGTAAGACCATTCAATGATAATCCTGCAATGGCTAGATAGATTTGAAAAACATGAGTGTATTATTATACTAAGTTTTTATCATGGGAATGAACTGACTCTGTAACATCTAATAAAATGTGGTGATGGCATCATAATGCTAAAGGATACAGATTCAATGGACTAGTGGCATTCAGTAACACAAACCGACTGACCTAGTTAAATCCAAATCCTTAATTCGAATGGAATTGTGACACGGCCAAATGAAAATTCTGAACTAAGAGAGTGGCGCCATGGAATCACATATCCACATGGTACATGAAGAGGTTCAAGCCATGTTTGGGAGGTTGGAAAGAGAGGGATGGACGAAAGACAATGGCACAAAGCCACTACGCATTCTTTTTTAGCATAGAACGCTGAAAGAAAAAAAAGAAATCAAATCCATACCCTACTGATCCTTAATTTCGATGACTGTATTTTCGTGAATTCAGTGATCCTTAACTTCGTTCAAAATTTTCTGGGTTCAAATTAATTTGGTGAGCTCTTAATTTTGTTGTAAAAGAAGGTGGTGGACTCTTAACTTCGGCGACAGCCCGTGTTCATTTCCTCCGTGTTCCTTAATTTTGACGACCGACCGAACGTCGTATCCGTTACCGGTACTCTCGCGCGCACGTCGAAAATGTGTACAACGGTCCAACGGTCACTCATCGTACATTCACACGTTACAGCACCACCGCTGTTTGCAGCGACGCTGTGGAGCAGCTCCAAAAGCAATGGACGTGTTTAAGTGGAGTGCACGCACGACGCATTCATGCCTACACACAAGTTCGTGCACCCAACTACACCTCCGTTCTGCTAACACTAGTGCCGCCATGGATCGCTTCCTCTCCAAAGTTTCTGCGGAGGAACGCACTCGTCGGCTTCACAATGCAAGTCGTCAGCCCCCCCCCCCCCCCCCCCCCCCCCCCCCCCCNGGGCGTCCGCGGAAGGCCGTCCGTCTGACCTTTAACGACTCCATCGACGCTCTGCGTGATCCGGCGTACGTGGGCACGTACCCCACCGGGCCGACCACGGACTCGCTCCTCACGATTCCATGTGGTGTTCCGTTGGCAATTTGCATGCCAAAGGAACAGCAGCAAACATGGCTGGCAACTTCATCGCTGCGGGAAGCTCGTCCTCGGGTGTTCACCAACTACGTCCCTGGTGCAAGCACGTGGAAGGTCCCCCTTCCCTGGACCGAGTCTTCTCAGCACCCTCATCCAGCTGCTGTGGACAAGGGCAAGGCCCCGGTGGACGTCGAAGGCCCCTCTTCTCGCCGTCCTCCTACGTGGGAGGAGAAGGGGAAGGCCCGAGTGGACGACGAAGTCCTTGCACCGCGGCGTTCGCAGAGGCTGCGTCGCCCGACGGGCATCGTCATTGGTGGCGAGCAGCACAATGACAGCGACGGCACGTCCCACGTGGACAGCTCACCGTCGTCGTCTTCGGATGAGCAGTCTTCCGACGACAGCACGGACACCGACTGNGCTGCTGTGGACAAGGGCAAGGCCCCGGTGGACGTCGAAGGCCCCTCTTCTCGCCGTCCTCCTACGTGGGAGGAGAAGGGGAAGGCCCGAGTGGACGACGAAGTCCTTGCACCGCGGCGTTCGCAGAGGCTGCGTCGCCCGACGGGCATCGTCATTGGTGGCGAGCAGCACAATGACAGCGACGGCACGTCCCACGTGGACAGCTCACCGTCGTCGTCTTCGGATGAGCAGTCTTCCGACGACAGCACAGACACCAACTGCCTGGCCATCGCCGTTTCGGAGGGAACGACATCGACGTCAGCAGGTTCAAGCGGCGGTTCGGCAACTTCTCGCAAGCGCGGGAAATATGCAGACTGGTTCGGAAGTGGTCATTTCCAGACAATCTACCGGGCGTACAAATGTCAGCCGTCCGCTTACGCTACGGTGTAGCATCTCAGACGTGCATTTAGGACCCCTTATGGCTATTGTGTTTTTCACTGTCTCGCTCCGAGTGATGTGTCTGGGTGGTTTTTAGAAGGGACAAAAATCCTTAAGAAGCAGTATGAGGGCGCTGTCATTGCTGCGATTGCATCTGTACCGTCCGCTCCTGTCAGTGGGAAAAAAAGAAAGCAGGGATGTAAAGGAAAGAGGGCCCGGCTCGCCGACCATCCAGCGATCGTCGATGAGATCAAATCGACGCTCCGGGATGCACGTCGGGCGGGGCATGCGCTGAACTCAAAAGTAATCCGGCGGGAAATCCGCGGTGTTTTGGCGCGTCACGCGCCGGATCAGCTGGAGCTGCTGGGAAACCGTGCGTTCGCACGCTCATGGGTGCGGAAGTTTGTCCACCGCGAGCTGGGGTGGAGTTGGCGCAGCGGAACAACTACTGCACAGAAGCTTCCGGCCGACTACGAGAACAAAATCTTGACCTTCCACCGGAGGGCAGCCTGCATGGTGTCGCTTTTTGGTGTCCATCCCTTCCTCGTCATCAACGGCGATCACACCTCCATCCAACTGCTGCCAACTGCAGGCCACACATACGCGCCGGCCGGTAGCGACGAGGTCAGCATCGTTGGCCTGGAGGACAAGCGGGCGATCACGGCCCTCGTGGCCTCGTCGATGAACGGCGAGTTGCTCCCGATGCAGCTCATTTTTGGCGGTAAAACTGCCAGGTGCATCCCACGTGGTGACAAGGCCGGCAGGCTCCGCGAGGCCGGTTGGAACCTCACGTGTATGCCCTCTCATTGGGCGAATGCTGACACGACGAAGGAGTGGGTCCGCGAGATCGTTGTCCCGTACTACAAGAAGACGTGTCGCGCGCTCGGGGTCCGTGAGGGTGAGACTAATCTCCTGCTCGTCCTCGACATGTGGCGTCCGCACTCCAGTGCGTCGTTCCAACTGTGGCTGAAGGACAATTTCCGGTACATGCATATGGTGTACATTCCTACAGGATGCACAGGCAAAGCACAGCCAGCGGATGTTGGCATCATCCGCCCGCTGAATAATAAGCTCGAGGAACTTTTCGCATCATGGGGTGCCGAGCGTAGTCGTGAGAGGGGGAGCATGACTATCGGAATGAAAGAGGTGAAAGAAGAGGCATGCGCATGGTTTTTGGGGGCATGGGAGTACATCAGGGATGAGGAGCCCATGGTTAAAAACGCATGGGCTCGCACTGGGTTCACGCGTGTTTTCGATCCTGCATTCAGGCATGCCGCCGCACCGTGGGCGGCGGAACTTCTATTCCACGATGAGGAGGTGGAGGAGGATGAGGTCATAGAGTAGGATGTATATGGTCATGTCATGTCTGTCGAAAAGTACTTTTTTTTAACTCTCAATTCCAATGTTCAAACTTTTGCCTTCTCAATCTGCGCACGCTCGCATACACCGAGGTCAACACCGAACTTCGGCACCTATTTCCCACACATTTCTCACATCACTCACAGTGAAGTTCAATACACAACCAAAACAACATGTGCGTACAACCCAAGAACAAAAATGCATGCATGTACCCTAAAATTCGACGAATGAGTTTTGAAAATAATTTGGTGAACTATTGAATTCGACGAAACGAAAACATTCGGCGAAATTCGACGGGTGAAAAAAAATGATAACATCGAAATTAAGGATCAGTAGGGTACACCAAACACCTGGTGATGTTTTATTTCACGAATTCTATGTTTCTCCCTACGCAGAAATGTGCAGCTGCTGCACAGTTTCTGCTGCGCAGAAACTGCGCAGCACAACGTAGGGTTGCATGGCACTGCGCTAGCCTGCGCAGCCCCTGCGCAACCGCGAGCAGGGGGTGACGAGGTCACCCCCACCGGTCACGCGAAGTTTGCGACCCTCCCAAAAAAAAACGCTGGCGTAAAATATGCTAGCAAACAAAACGCTAGCATTTTTTTCACTAGCATAAGAACTGCGGACGTCATCATGAGCTGTGCTGACATCAGCAACTTTCGGGTCAAAATGTCAAATTTTCAGAATGTTTCAACTCCTCGAGAAACGCCCTTAGTTTCTCGTTCGGAGCATTTTTTACGTTCGGCCCCATCCTGAGCGCTGACATGGCTCCGACCAGTGACAAGAGCAAAGGACCATCATATCATTCTTCCTCATCCTCCGGGGTCATGAGCACATGCTCGTAGGCCATTGTGGACCTGAGGAGTCAACAGGATGAGATACGTCGCCCAGAGCAGTAGCAGAGCGACGCCATCCGCACGCTCACTGATCTTCTTCAGAGTCAATCCACGGTCCCGTAGCACACCTCCGGGGGAGTCGGCGATGTCACACCTTTTGCACAGCAATCAGCATCTACACCGAGGAGAGTGGCAGGACAGGACCCGCCACTTCTTGATCCTTTGGAGGAGGACCCTGATATGCCAGGCATGGACGATGACAATCCTGAGAGGGAGATTCGCGTACTTCAGGAGCGTCTTCGCCAGCTACAGGCGCGTTCCGGTTCCCCGTTCCCAGAGATCCAATCTTTTCCTCAGACATACCTCGGCGACTTTCCTCGTCCCGATGTCTTCCCCATCCCTCGTCTTTCCCATCATGTGGTTGCTCTCCCTACGGAGCAGCAACCTAAGGACTTCGAGACACCGCCTCCACAATATGTCAGCGAGGACGGCTCTGACTATTGGGAGACTCTTTCCCAGGTTTGGGCCACTTGAGAGGGAGTTTGGCCCTACTACCACAGTCATTACCAAGTAACGGACCGTGTTCAGGTATTAACAGCGGCTTGGGCGATGCGCGGACTTCTTTACGCCATGCTTGGCGAGACTGTCGTGGACTTTCGCCCCTTCCTTGGAGAGGCCGGTACGGGCACGGGTGCTGACCCACGACGGGGCTGGGAGTTGGCATTGTCCTTGCTTGCTGTAGAGACGCATGCCACCCGCGCGACTCACATTCGCGCCTTCCACTCCCTTTGTCAGGGACCTGCCGGGCCCGCAGCCACTTACTGGCGGTGCGCCATGCGCATCTACACGCATCTTGGGACCGCACGAGGGACACAATTGTGGGCGCTTCGCATGCTCATGATCGGAGTCCGTCTTGAGCATGCCGACATCTTTACGAGGTACAACGACGCCGTGCTCGAGCCTTTCTCCACCTCCCTTCAGCTTCTTCCTTGGGCGCATTAGCTTTTCCTTCAGGTGACATCCGCTCGTGAGGCAGCCGTCGTCCACCAGGAGAGTTCACTTGCTACTCCGGCCATTGCGTCACCACCAATGCATCTCTCGCAGTTCACTTCTCCATCCTCTGGCACGCCCTCCTCTTCCCCTTCCACCCTAGCTACCCTGACTCATACGCGGGGTGTGGCTGTAGCAGCATAGGGGAAGAAGAGCGGAAAGAAGCATGGCTCGGGCCAACTGCAGTCACCGCAGCAATAGTCATCAGGCGGTAGCGGTGGACGCACTGTTCACTACTACAACTGTGGAGGCGCTCACCGCTACACCGAGTAGCGGTGAGCGCCTCCACAGTTGGGTGCGGATCACTCGCGGTCTTCAGGCTACACACGCACAGCCGTCTCCGTCGAGCAGCACACCCTCTAGTCACGCGACGACCAAGACCGCAGCAGTTCCTGCTTCCTCACCAGTGAGCAGCGCAGACCCGGACCACTATGACCGCACCATCGTCGGGCTCCGTCAGCTCCTGGCACTTCGCTCTCAGGGAGGTTGGAGTGTGTCGTCACAGCCGGGTGGTTCACAGACTGTTTGTTTGTCTGTTCTCGTCTCTCATGATGACTTGTGTGGGGGAGCACAGCTGGCATGTGATGATGATGGACCTGACAGTATATATTGGATTTCTGAGTCTCACCTGTGTGTCCTTCATTGTTCTCCCTCCTCTGTTGCTGAGCGCCCGTCCGTAGCCGAGTGCTCCATTGCCCATGACACCGTGACGTCCTCAAATCATGATTCGGGTGGTACTTGGATCATCGATTCTGGTGCCACTCACCACATGACATGTCGTTGTAGTGACTTCGTTGTCCTCGGTCCTGTGGCGTCTGTTCGTTCCGTTCGCACACGATCTGGTCAATCCTTGCCAGTCCACGGTGTTGGGGTTGTGTGCTTCGATGGTCCGTCTAGCCCCTTGTATCTCTCCGAAGTGCTTTTTTTTGCTTGACCTTGAGCTCAGCTTGCTCTTTGTGCATGCTTGCACTTTGATTGGACTCTCTGTGGAGCACACTGCCGACTCCGCGACAGTGACTGCTCTTGATACCCGCACTGTTGTTCTTCGTGCCTTTATTGTGGATTATTTGTGGCGTGTTCCTTGGATCTCTTATTCTCCTTACTCCCCTTCCTCTCCTGCTCGTGTGTTTGTCACTGGTGTCCTGTCTGCTTAGCACCAGTGCCTACTGCATCGACGTCTGTGTCATGTGGGCTTTGACACTATGTCAAAGCTCATTAGGACACAGCCCGCCCTTGGTCTTGACGCGGCCTCTTTTGAGAAGCCTCTCAAGACCGATTATCTGTTCTGCGCTCGGGGTAAGATGCATCGCTCCACCTACCCTGACTACTATTCTCGAGCCCTTCGCCCCCTCAAGCTGGTCCATACGGACCTTCTCGGTCCTCTCCCTGTCGAATCCTCATCCGAACGGGGCCGATATGTCCTAACCTTGACCGATGACTTCACCCAGATGCGGTGGGTCTACAGCCTACGCCAAAGAGTGATGCCGCTCTCGCGGTTCGTCTCTGGCTAGTGATGGCTGAGTTTCAGTCTCGCCACTCACTACATACCTTCCGCTTCGATCGCGACAACGAGTTTCTTCACAAAATGGACAGTGTCTTTGCTGAGCACGGGATTTTTCACCAAGTCTCTAATCCTGCCACCCCTCACCAGAACAGTGTCTCTGAGCACTAGAACCGCACCATGGAGGATGCGGTTTATTCTATGCGGTCTAAGTGCGGTCTCCCAAAATCCTTGGCCTTCGAAGGATTCGCCTACATGACGTGTTTCTGGAACCGCCTCCCGCACGGTCCTGTTTCAGACAACGTTACACCGTATGAGCTCTAGTTTGGCCACCGTGTCGATCTGCGTCTTGCTCGTGTATGGGGCTCAGTGGATTCCATGTGGTACATGCAGGATCAGCAGGGGTCCAAGATCACTCCACGGGGCCGCTTGTGTGCCTTCCTTGGTATCTCTCCGCGGTCGAAGGCCTGTCATTTTTGGGAACCCGCCCATCATCGCATTGTTGAGTCTCGCGGCACTCTCTTCTTTGAGTCTCTCACCTCCCGTGATCTGACCTTGATTGTGTCGATGTCTGTCACCCACGTTCCTATGTGTGAGGTTTCCTGAAGGATGGGGGAGTCTGAGCCTACGAGCACCTCTCGTTCGGCTGATGTGCCCGTTCAAGCCCCCTCCACTTCTCGGTCTCCGGCTCTTCATGACCCGGCGATCAACGCTGTCGGCCTAGAGACCTCTCCCGTCTAGCTTGTCTCCTCTCCTACATCCTCGCGCCCCACAGACACCCATGATGTTGTCCCTCTGTCCACCGGTACTCCTGTCTCTATGGGCGGTCTTGCTGCCACTCCCAGTCCTACGTCTCCCATCCGTTCACCAGCCTCTCCTCCCACTGCATCACCTGCCCCTGTGCCTCAATCCTCACCGGATGTGGTCGTGCCTGTCTCTGAGACTGTGGTCAACCCTTCTAGCTCAGGCTACTCGCGTGAACCCGGTGGTCGTCTTCGACCGTTGGGCTCCGGAGCCCAACGAGTGTCAGGTCCCGCACCTAGGTACTCCACTCGTAGCGTTGCGAGTGGTGATCCCGGCAAAAAGGCCCTCGGCCTGATTTTCCATATAGATCACACAGAGGTATATCTAGCGTGTCGTGTAGGGCACGATCTTGTCACTTGCGAGTTTTGTACCGCTTGTGATACAGTACTTGACCTTGTGGTCGTCAGACCCAGTTCTGAGGCACTCAGAGCTTTCCCTCGTTGGCGCCTGATCCGAGAACACTGAGGGACGCCCTCTTATCAGAGGATGCCGATGCCTGGCGTGTCGCCTGCGAGGATGAGCTTCGTGCCATCCATGAGCACGGAGTTTACGAGATAGTCGACCTTCCACCTGGTAGGAAGGCGATTCAGGTCAATTGGGTCTTGCGCAAGAAGGTGAAGCAAGATGGCTCACTAGAATGCCACAAGGCTCGCTTGGACGTCAAGGGATACTCGCACATCAAGGGCGTTGATTACACTGAAACCTTAGCACCTCTCAGCCGCATGACCTCAGCTCGCGCTCTGATTGGTGCGATGACCCAGCATGACTGGGAACTGCACTAGATGGA
This sequence comes from Penium margaritaceum, assembly GCA_023375785.1. Lineage (NCBI taxonomy): Eukaryota > Viridiplantae > Streptophyta > Zygnematophyceae > Desmidiales > Peniaceae > Penium > Penium margaritaceum. Next base: position 49,012 of record SZWC01008711.1, read on the forward strand.
TGTGAACAACGCGTTCCTCCATGGCTTGCTGGATCAGGAGACTTACGTGGCCCAGCCACCAGGCTTTGAAGACGGTGACAAGGTCTGGCGCTTGCGTAAGTCCTTGTACGGACTCAAATAGTCTCCTCAGTGCTGGAACCGTGAGATCACAGGCACTCTGACTCGTGCGGGATATGTACAGAGTGAGGCAGATCCCTCTCTTTTCATCCGACAGGCGCCTGAGCGGTTCACTGCCATCCTGGTCTATGTGGACGACCTCCTGATCCCGTCTCCCTCCATGGAGGGCGTGAAGGAGGCAAAGGCGGTCCTCCAGAGTACCTATGGGATGAAGGACCTTGGTCCTGCAGCGGTGTTTTTTGGCATGGAGATTGTACGAGACTGCAGACGCCGGACGCTTCTGTTGCATCAGGCCCGATACGCACGCGTTGTGGGGAAGCGCTTCAGTGACCTCCTTGGCGCAGTGCCAACGGCCTCCATACCTCTCACACCTGACGCCCAGGATGCCCTGAAGGTGGACGATCCCACACAAGCGTGGGAGACACTGGATGTGACGTTCTACCTCCGCCTCATCGGATCTCTGATGTACCTGGCCACTACCACACGCCCCGACATCGCTTTTGTCGTCAACCTCCTTGTATAGTTTTCACAAGCTCAATGTGCTAGAGCCCTCCAGGCGGCTCTGCGAGTGGTGCGATACATGGTTTCCACACCGTACCTCGGACTCCGCTTTCGTCGGCAGTGTTCAGTGGTTCTTGACGGTTACGCTGATAGCGACTACGCTTGGAGCCCGGATGGACGCAGTCGCACCAGCTACGTGTTCCTGTTCGGTGGTACCGCTCTGTCCTGGCGCAGTGGGAAGCAGGGCTGCATCGCACGTAGCTCGTCGGAGGCAAAGTATGTTGCTCTGGGTGCAGGGCCTGCTTAGGTAGTGTGGTTGCAGCGCCTGATCCTTGAGCAAGGTCAGTGAGTGCCCCCCATTGTGCTTCGTTGTGACAACCAAAGTGCTCTTGCCATTGCGAAGAACTCTGGTGTCTTTCATGCTTGCACGAAGCACATTGCGGTTGAGCATCACTTTGTATGTGATCTGGTGGAGAGACATGTGATCTCCGTCATATGGGTCGGCAATGACATGCAGCGTGCTGACTTCTTGACGAAGGCACTGGCGCGCGGGAAGTTTCTAGTAGCCATTCGTTCCGCTGGACTTCGCCCCTTGCCTGAGAGTTGTTGAGTACGGGGTGTGTCTGTGTCTGTGTCACGACTGTTTTTGCACTCGTTAATGCACCCGTTTCAATACTGCATGTGTATGGACATGTGTACCATCAGGTCATGGGGGAGTGTTCTGATTTGTGACGTTCCTGTCGACCTGTACAGGTTACTGTGACCACTCGGCCGTGTCCATGCTTGTGCAGATCCTTGATGCGGACCGAGGTGGCACTTGGGTGTTGTCTGGTGGTGGAATGCCTGCTCGGAGCTGATTGAAGGCCGCCCCAGATTCCTGGATGCTCTCTGGGACCATCTGTACTTTTTTCTGCAGCTTGTAGGATTGTCTCGGTGGACTGGCCGTGGGCCCGATTTGCATGTCTTGGCATTGTGCGTCCACCGTTTGTTGCCGGATGCATGCATTTGACCAGTCGTAGCGTCCGGCTTGAGACTCTGCAAGTCTAGGTTCAGACGGTGTAGTGTTCTGACTTGTCTACACTGAGTTACGGCCAAAACAGTGGTTTTGGGCTGGTTTTAGGACAGACCTTGCACTGCTGCGTGCGACACCCGCCGTGCGCCGCGGCTGGTACTTATGCCATGGACATGTCATTTGTCATTTCTCTCTGCAAATGCTATTTGAAGCATTCTGACACTTTTCCTTGTGTCCCGTAGACAGACCCTTGCCGTTGTGTGCACAACTTGTGACTGTCGTCATCGTTTGACCAAGCATTGATGCCTAGTCAGCGGCAATATCTCTAAGAAGCTTCCATGCATTTTCTGGACAGATTCAATGGACTAGTGGCATTCAGTAACACAAATTGACTGACTTCGTTAAATCCAAATCCTTGATTCTAATGGAATTGTGACACGGCCAAATGAAATTCTGAACTAAGTGAGTGGCGCCATGGAAAAACATATCCACATGGTACATGAAGAGGTTCAAGCCATGTTTGGAAGGTTGGAAAGAGAGGGATGGACGAAAGACAATGGCACAAAGCCACTACACATTCTTGGTGAGCATAGAGCGCCAAAAAAAAATCAAATCCATACACCAAACACCTGGTGATAATTTTTTTAACGAATTATATGTTTCTCCCTCATATGTTTCCTTTCTCTATGATCAAGTGGACCAATTTGTCGTAAAAAAAATTGAAAAAATTCCATATTTTCATAAAAAATAAATAAAATTATTGGATTTATTTGTTTTAAATGTGATGGATGATTCATTGCTCATGAAGCCAAATGTAAAGGATGACTTAGACATATGGAAAAAAATTACACAATGAAATATAAAATCCATAATGAACCTGAAAAAATTAAGATAGGGATATGAGTTTTTAATCAATTTTCATGCCTGTATTTGAAGCAGAGGAAACCACATATCACATAGCAGAAGCTGGGGCCGTCACCTTGGTTGATCTTGGTCGATTGAAGTCTTGGTGAAGGAATCCTGGGTGACATGGACCACGTTCGGGTCTGACGTTCCAAAGCGTTGGTCAGCTGGTGATGTCGACAGTAACGTCATCATGCTGACCATGACACCTACCCCTACCCTAAGTTTTCGGCGGCCAGGGTGATAGCGACCAACAGCATGGGGCAGACTAACGCTCTTCACGCTGCCGCTGCTTTAATCCGGCGGTGCTGACCTCGCCAACCGGAGTAATGTCTTGACAACAAAAGCCACTCAGAACGTAAGTCCGCATGGCTGAGTGGTGGCCCGTGGATTTCGGCCGCCTCTCGTGAGTCGCGTCTTACCAGTGGTTGCTTCCGCCATCGTCCACGTGGAAGAAAGCCGGCGTGAGCTGGCGTGGAATCTGCAGGAGGCGACTTTGCACGAAGTGTGGCGGTGG
>SZWC01008711.1:81956-106515 GCA_023375785.1 Penium margaritaceum
CGGATGCCGTCCTTGCCGACGATGTGTCCAAGGTATTCGAGCTCATCTTGTGCAAACTTGCACTTGCTCACTTTCGCATAGAACTTCTGTTCCCGAAGGATTGCGAGAACTTCGCGCAGATGTTCTATGTGCTCTTCCATTGATTTGGAGAAAACCAGGATGTCATCCAGGTAAACCAAGACAAACTGTCCGAGTTGCTTGGCGAACGTTCGGTTCATTTCTCCTTGGAAGGTTGCCGGGGCATTTGTAAGCCCGAAGCATAACACTCGGAACTGATAGTGTCCCATGTGCGTTCGTAACGCGGTTCTGGGCACATCATCTTCCGTGATGCGGATTTGATGGTACCCTTGAGACAAATCCAAGGACGAAAATACTTTTGCGCCTTGGAGTTGGTCAAAAAGGTCCTCAATCCGCGGTAAGGGGAATCAATTTTTCACCGTCAGCTTGTTCAACGCCCGGTAATCCACGCACATGCATAAACCACCGTCCTTTTTGTTCACAAAAAGGATCGGCGCACCGTATGGCAAGCTACTTGGCTCGATCCATCCTTTTGCAAGGTACTCTTTGATTTGGCGTTCGGCCTCTCGCCTTTCTGCTGGACTAATGCGAAACATGGGTCTGAACGGAGGAGTCGCCTCCGGTTGCAGCGGAATCGTGTGGCCCATGTGTCTTTCTGGTGGAAGCCCAACCGGTGGGTCTTGGAATACATCCGAGAACTCCGCCAATAGAGATCTGATCTCTTGTGGCGTGTCTTCCGTCATGTCGTCCTCCACTTTCTGCAGCTGTCGACAACCCTGTCGAATACGTCTCTTGACCTGCATTGCAGACAAGATGGCATGGACTTTGAGTCGGGTTAGTGATAATTCCGTACTCGGAATCAACGTAAAGCGGCGTTGTCCTTTCAGGAGGATCAAACGCTTTGATTCAAAGCACATTAGAGCCTTGTTTTCACGAAGCCAGGGATCGCCTAGCACCACGTCGAACGGGTCAAGAAGGTTGAGTACCTTCAACGTGACACTTTGTGTGTACCCTTGAATACAATTTTTTGCTTTACAAGTACCGATCACGGGTACCGTACGGTTGTCACCGACAACAACTGTGCCATTCGATGGCTCGTACTTCAGGCCAACCTGTCGGGTAAAGCCAAGGCTAAAAAAAGAGTCGTCCCCTCCAGTGTCAGCCAGTACGTTCACGGGAGCACCAGCTAGGTGTCCTTTGAACTGCATCGTCATATTGCCTCCACTCTTCCGAGTGAACAGACTCGACGACGGTAAGCCGAGTTTGTGATAAACATGGAATCTGTACGACGGGCGTCGCAACTCCCATGATTCACCCACTCGAGTCCACATCTTGTGGGCACGTGTGAATTCGGCCAGCACCTTCCAGTCTTTCAATTTCACTAGGTCGAAATCGTCGACTAAAGGTACTGCGAATGTGATTGAACTCATCGCTTTGAGGGCGTTTGTTTCAATCACCGTGTTACACAACTCTTGCATAGTGGTTGGTGTCGCCACCACTAAGCAGGTTCGGTCATGCATCTCGTCTGGTGATGCAAGATTTAGTGGGCGATGTCGATCAGCAAGTGTAGAATGAGGTTCAATGAGAGGGGAGAAAACAACAGAGAAATTTGAACTCGTCAAAAACTCAAATTGCTTAACATCCTCGTCTGAAAACATGAACTCACACTCGTGATCCACTTTGACCCCTGAGTGGTCCCCACTGACGTTACTCAGGGGTGGGGAAAACCCGCCCCACGGCCCTCTCCGTTACCACGGCCGGGCCCATTGCCGCGACCGCGACCCTGTCCACGGCCTTGTCCGCGGCCTCCTGCTGCACCATCCCCACGAGGTGCTGCTGCTGTAGCTTGTGCCGCGGCCTCTTGTCCACCACCAGTAGCCTCAGGGCACTGAGCCCTAAAGTGGCCCGGCTGCATGCAGTTGTGGCAGAGCCCTTTGCGGAAGGCTGCATTGCGACGCTCACGCGCCGCCTGCAGCTCGTCATTCTCGCGGCTGCACTTGTTGTTGGGACCCTTGTATCCACCAGCCTTCTTGGCCGGAGGGTTTGTAGGCTGCTTGCCCTTGGCCCCGCCCCGCTGTCCAGCTGACCCACCAGCCCCTGCAGCGTCCATGCGCATGTCGCGACCCTGCTGTGCACGCGCGTTCGGCCGTGCATCAGAGTAGTGCTTCGGGTTCGCCGAATACACTTCGCTCATGTAGTCACGCAACGCCCTCTAGCTTGTCCAAGCTTGGCCAGTGGCTTTCGTGGTGGTCTTGTCCTTCAGCTTCTCGCTGGCGAGACCATCACGCAAGTACTCCAACAGCATGCACTCCGGGTACTTGAACGTCTGAGTGCCATCGCCCTCGGTGAAGCTTTCGGCTTCCTCCACGAGTGCGGTGAACTCGCTCAAGTAGGATTCGAGCGAGCTGCCCAGCTGCCTGAAGTCCTTGATCTTGTGGAAGGCATGTTGCGCCTCCTCACGTTGGGTACACTTCTTGCACATGATCGCGCAGAAGGCCTCCCACGGCATAGGCTGCCACTCGAGGTGCGGCTGTTGCGCAGTCAACTCCTTGACCACGTACTTGAAGAGTTTGTCTTCAAGCCGCGTCTTGGCAAGGTCGCCCAACTGATTGAGTGGCGCCTTGTGGACACGTAGGACGTGCTCCATGCGGTTCAGCCAGTCGGTCAGCTTCACGCCCTTCCGGAAGATCTCCACACTGTGGAGGAAGGATGTGTTCATGACCGACCCCGAAGTCGTCGAGGTAGGCAAGTCGTCGCTGTCGCCGACAGTGGCCTCCGCAGCTGCAGCACGCTGTACTTGCTGCTGCATCCGGACCTGGGTCACGCTCTACAACGCCTTGTCGAGGTCGTTGCATCGGTGGCTTGCCTCATGGGCGGCGAGGCGCTGCAGCTGGCAATCACGGTCAAGGTCCGTGATGCTCTGCCCGACGTGGGCCAGCAGGTTGGCGAACGCGGACTTGGTGTTGCTCTCACGATCGGTGAGGGAATTTCAATTTATATTTCTATTTTCCTAGGCCGCTACGTCGGCACAAGGTCGTGGGTTTAGAAGCTAGTCCTCCTAGGCCGTGACTCACGGCACTTGGTAGCAACTAGGATCTAGAAAAACAGAAAATCAAAATACAAGGAAGTAACAAGAATTGTGAGAACCGCTCACAAAACTAAGACAAAGAGCAAGAAGATAAGCAAGTACAAGGTCTAGGACAAAACACTACTTGTCTTCTTGTCTTGTTGTCTTCTTGTCTTCTTTGGCCTCCTCTTGAGTTTGCGCGTCTTGCGCCCCTTGGCGGCGTCCTCCTTGAGCCGGCGGCGTTGGGGGAGCCGCCAAAAGTCCCCAAGTTGTCACCCTCCTTCTTTTTAGGGTGCACTCAGGTTGTGAGAGTCCCTAATCTTGGGGAGAGACGCTGTCCCAATTTTTGGATGAAGGAGGTTCCAAGGAGCCTTGAAAATGAGGAGGATTTTGTGGGTTTAGAGGTGGGAACTCCCCAACCCGCCCCACAAAAATCCTCCAAGCCCCCTGGAAGTGTGAAGAGGCTGGAAGGAAGTGGCTGCAACAAGTAGGATTTTTTTCCAGCTCTACAACACACTTTAAGGCACTTCAATCCGTGAAGTATTGATGCCGTAGTCCCTTCTGGCGTTGCTGCTGCTGCTTGCAGCTGCCGGCGGCGTTTTATCTATGTCGTAGCCGCCGTTTCCGTCGAACCCTTGGTTGCGAGGGTTGTCTCGCTCTGAGAACCACTATAACGGGCTGGATCTCCAGCTCTTGCTCTGAAGTCGTCGTCTGAGTTCGCAGAATGGCATTCTCAGTCCGCGTCAGGGGTTTACCCCCTTCGCGAGACTGAGGGGCAATCGTCATCAACGACCCAGAGCAGGGAGACTCGAATGTTTCGAGTCTCCGGAGGCCCATTTCCGTTTTTAACCAAACCCCTGGTTTTGGGACCCAAACCAGGGGTTTTTACCTCGAACTCGTGTGTTCGCACGTGTTATTTTGTTCGTTTTATGTCGAAGTTCGTCATAAACAAACTTCGAGTTTCTTTTTGTCGGTCTGGCGCGAAATCGTCGCGTGCGAGGCACGCTGACGATTTCGCGCCAGCTATTTCGACCTCCCCCTCGCTCCCCCTATCCCTCGTCCTCTCTTGCTCGTTTGCAAGGAGGACGAGGGGGGACAGGGGCACGAGGCCACGAGGCCTCGCCCTCGAGGCCCTTGTGGCCTCCTAGCCGCCGATCTGGTTGAGGCCGCGATCGGCGGCTGGCGGCTGGCCGGCCGGTGGCCGGCCGGTCGCTTGGCCGGCCGCCGGCCGTACGCTTGGCCGGCCGCCGGCCGTCCAGCCGGCCGGCAGCAAGCTGGCCGACGGCCAGCGAATTGCTGGCCGCCGGCCAGCCCTCGCTGTTGCGAGGGGTGGTGCGCAACCACCCCTCGCACCAGCGAGGAGGGAGGGCCAAACCGGCCCTCCCGCTACATTATGTATTCCGTTAAAAATAACGGTGGAAACTTTGTGACCGTATTTTCCATCGAGATTGTCGTTTGGATTTTATTTCTACTATTTCTTTCACGCGCTTGCATCAAGCTTGACGCGACCTCATGGTGTCCGTCACAGAACAGTGTCCATGAAGTGTTGCAATCAAGTAATGATTGCGACAGTCTTTCTTGATTGTAAAATTTTAGGCAATGTTTCTAAAAGTTCGTTGAGTTACACAAACTCTCAAGGAAATAATACTCAAATGTCCATACCTCTATATGATATAATATGACCCACTCCACAATGTACCCATCGTTTCGGTCGATGTATCAGTGGTGTCCATAGAAAAAAACGAAATGACAGCGATCCCCAGGTTTTTCATTTTTTTCCAGCAAAAACGGGCACGGATATCATATGTTTCAAGTGTTTAACAGATTTGACATGGATTCAACTTTGAAGGCGAAGTCAAACTTCGCCCGTCATCGGGAGCCCGCAGGAGGGATTTCGCGGTGAAGCTTCCTAGCGAGCTCGCGATGACCCTGCCAAATCCCCCATGTGAACTAAGGGGTTTGTTTAATGTTGTCCAGAGCTTACGGTGGCCCCTCGGCTCGTGTCCATGCTCGTGCAGATCCCTAACGCGACAGCCACCTCAGACCAGTGGGGAAGCTGACGTGGCCTTGGGAGTGCCCGAGACTCACGATTATCCACTGATGACACTCGTGAGCAGCTGGGGCTCAGGCTCGACCGTTCCAGGCTTTTCGGTAGTGAGGCCGACTGGCCAGTTGCACGTATTCCATTTATCAGACACTTGTTGGTGACTGAACCATGGTGTGTGGGCATTTGTTGCGTAGGATTTTGTACCATGCTCCGTTTGGTTCTGACGGTTCTTGATTCGGATGCCTAAGTAAGGAGATATAGCAAAAAAAGGTGGTTTTCGACCGGTTTGTCCGTAGCAGGAAAATGAGACCGGTCGGCGCACCGCCGTTAGGAGACGGCACTTATGACCTGACCTTCTCATTTTTCACTTACATTTCATCCTTAAGTGAAGCCTTGGTTCACATGAAGTGCTCCAATTATGCTCTCATTGTTCCTTGCATGACCTGTGAGTCACCTAGCCAGATGAGTGGTGTCAGGCTAGTGAACAGTTGAGCTAGGAATTTCCCAGGAATCTTCTCATGGTATGAAAGCAAGAAGCCAGAGCTTGTTGTGCTGCACAACAGAGATGTAGCAATTGTAGTAGCAGTGAGCAGCATCAGTTGCAGCAGCGCATAGTAGTAGCGACAGGTCCTGGGAGGACCCACCAACCTGCGCCATTGCCAGGCGCAGGTCGTAGCACCTGTGTGACAGAGGAGTCATGTAGGAGGGGTGCAGTAGTGTAGCAGCACACCAACGCAGCAGCGCCATAGTGGCAGCTGTCCAGCATCACAGCAACAGTGCTCGCACTTCCAACCACAGTAGCAGCAGCGGCAGCAGCAGGAGCAGCAGCATCGGCGGCGGCATCAGAAACATCAGCAATAGTAGCCATCGAAGTGGCTTGAGGCCATTGCCTAAGCTTGATGGTAGCAGCAGTAGAAGAAGCAGCAACAGCAGGGTGCACCACCGCTGGCCCTGTCCATGCAGCTTCCTTGAAGTCGCACGGACGTGGGGGAGCCGCGAACAAAAATTGCGTTAGCCACCACCTTCCTGTCGGCACAAGTTTGCCCCGATTTCAAACAAATGCCGTTTTTGGCATTTGAGGATTAGTTGGAAAGCTCTTCTTGCAAGCTCTCTAGAGCTACTATTCACGCTTTGTTTCGTGCTCTGTAGCCACCAACAAAGACTGTAGTGCACCATAGATTCAATTTTTTTGCTGAAATTCTGGCAGAAAAGGGAAAAGTGAAATTAGAGCCCTTCTTTTAGAAATGTTTTGCAACCGAAAATTACACCATCATGTTCGGCACATTCACGAGCCTCTGTGGTCCAAATTGTGCTTGATCTGGACAACCTTGATGTTTTCGTGTTGAAATTTTAGTATTTCAGTACTTAGCAAAAGTTCTGGCCGTCAGCACCAGCAGCTCCACCTAGCAGCAGCTAGCAGCAGTGGTGGTGGCGTGCAGCAGCATCAGCTTGTGGCAGTAGCAGTGTGCAGCAACAGCAACGTGCATAAGTAGCAGCTTGCAGCTGTAGTGATCGGAGGCAACAGCGACAAGAGGAGTAGCAATAGGAGGAGCGGCAGCAACAGCGTCATCATCAGCGACACTTACAGCAGCCTCGATAGCAGCAGCGGTTGCCTTTTTTCTTTCCTTCCTCTTCCTTGATATTCCCCTCTCCTCTCGGGTTTAGGATCCCCCTGCTGGTCCCTTGGGTGGGTTGGGGGTTGGGACAAATACCCGTAGCTCCCCCAAGAGCCTCCCATTATTTCAAGCCCATTGGGGCGAGGGGAGTACTGTTCGGTTTCTTCTGGCAGTTGGGAGGGTCCACCCACGGCGTTCCTAGGCTGAAATAGGCCTTGAAATTTTTTCCACGCCCACTTAGGTGAGGTAATTGCTGCTGGCTCTTTGCAGCCGCTACAATGGCAGCAGCAGTTGAGGGGGCAGAGTGCCATAGCCGTCTGAGTCGATGGTAGCAGTGACAATAGCCACAACAACCATAGTGACAGAGTGCCATTGCCATCAGGTTCGACAATAGCAGCAACAACAACAGTAGTGACAGAGCATCACACCGCAATGACATCAAGGATGCAGACATGTCCAGGAGTCACCACCGTAGGAGCAGTGAGCCAGGCAACTGGTCTTGTTTCCATGTCCTCCACCTCACATCTTGTCAATAGCGTGCTTTTCCCAACACATCAGCTCGCCGCGGGGCGTCACCGCTAAAGGAACAGTATGACTATTTTTAAATAACATTGTGCGGTTACACAGCGAGCTAAGAACCATCACAAGCGATAAAGACAATCGTTTCACCATCTGTTTTTTGTACAAATTGATGACTCACTATGGAAGCATAATTCAAATTACAATGGCATTTCATTCTTAAACCGACGGCAATACCAAGCGGAGCAATCAGACGCTCAAACAACTTCTCCAAACACTATTCAAACCTCATGGAACGTATGGGACAAAAATACTCCCGACCGCTAAAATCGCATATAATTTGCCAGTTTCTACCGCAATAGGAAAAACTCCCCGCCACACCAGCAAGACTACACAGTCGAAACAGTATTCCCACGATTGACGCCCAACACCAAGACTTCACCACCATCTGGGAGAAAACACGGCATACACTTGTGAACACACAAGCAACGATGAAACGAGAAACTAAAAGACATCGTAGCAACAAATTTTTTGCCACAAGCGGAAAAATCCTTCTCAGCTCAGGTAACATCAAACTCTGCGGAGCAGACTATTCAAACCTCAAACCCTGATGGTTGCGACCGTTTGAGATCAAGTGCATGCAAACCCTCGTGGTTGCGCGACTCAAACTCCTGGACATTATGCAAGTGTATCCGGTGTTCCATATCAGTAGACTCAAGCATTACTGAGACCGTAGAGGAAACTTACCCGACAGGGATGTCCTTCTCCCTGCTCCCGTTCAAGTGGATGAGGACACATAGTACGTCATCAAGGACATCCTTGGCCATCAACGATATGGAAAGACGAAAAAATATCTTGTCAAGTGATACGGCTATAACACCGTACACAACTGCTAGGAACCCTACAACAACTTGTGAGATGTTGATCACCTAATCGACGACCATAACTGCTATCACTTGGCCACATCTGAATAGGCACCGAGACGTCGCAGGTGAAAGGGGAGGAAGTGTTGCGTACCCAACGTACATGAGTTTCTAATCTTTTTGAGTGGGCATTTATGTTATTACATGAATAGTCTACCACGTCGCGGGACCTCGATATTCATTATGACGGTCGAGAACAACCTGGCCAACTGCCCTCGCCTCCAGTGAATATTTCCGAACGTTCTGACAACTTTGACCACTCTTGCGAGTTTACGACAGAAGTGTCACGACCTTTTGGTCAACTTCTTGACGTAACGAGGGGAATCTGGATTTTTAGTGATGCATCTTGCATCTTCACCGTCGATCCTCAAAGCCCCCCGACTTCTCAGCGGAGCTTCTCAAATCTGACCACTTACGACGCGACTCCACACGCGTCGCTCGACAATCGACCCAACGACCCCAACTATGTCTCATTCTTCACTTGACACTTGTCTATACATGTTCAATAATTCGAACACTTGGAGTACACTTACCGCTAATTAGAAACTGCTCGTGTCCTAAATTCTAAGTCGTGTTCTACCTCGCAACTTCAACATGTTCACCACCTACGCTTCATTCGCCATAACATCGCACATGTTTTCTTGGCACACACACATGAGTGATGTTTCTATTGAAAATACTACATTCACGATTGTTTACCTTGATGCAAATCCACCAGATTTTTCTTACTTGGCAGTTTGTCATTGTCATGCAATTTTCCACATGGCTATAGGAATCCGGTGGTCGTTATCGGGATGAAATGGGACATTTTGGAAAACCTGTCGACAACCACGAGGATTGCATCATATCCCTTAGGTGTGACTGGAAACCTGTGATGAAGTCCATGGAGATGTCAGCTCACGGTTTTGTCAGAATGGGGAGCAACTGCAGAAGTCCGGGTGGCCTTGTGTGACCAAATTTTGCTGATGACGTAGAATTTGCAAAGTTGGCCACGTCGAATTGCGTCTTGTCCCACCAATAGAATTTTGCCAGCTTCTTCAGCGTCTTGTCATCTTTGAAGTGTCCACCTAGACCGGTGTCATGGCATTCTTTGAGTAGCATACGGCAAAGTTCGTCGTTCCAGGGAACGACCACCTGTCGGGTGAATTGCCGTCGCCAATAGGGTGTGCCGTTCCAAAATATTGCCTTGTCGTATCCGCCGTGCTGCTCGTAACCTCGTGTGAACAACTACTTGAGTTACGGATCTTGCTATAGTTGTCGTGTGGCCACCTGAGCCATTAAATCTGGTCGTCGGCTGAGTGCGTCCACCAAGTTCATTTTGCCTTACCGGTACTAGATACCGTAGTTGAACTCGGATTCAAGGAACTCCATCCATTGGGTTTGACGTCGAGTTAGGTTTGGGTCAGTGTTGACCCGGCTGACCGATGTGAGGGGATCACATCGGCCGCGGCACATCGGAGCACCTCGATGTGGCATCGATGTCCCTAAAAGGGCAATTTTTCAAAAACATGTCAAAGAGGCACTTAGAGGTGTGGGTCAAAATGGAGGGACCGAGAGGACAAACAAAAAGAAAGGGCCGTGTTCAACTCCGACCACCTGTGAGCAAGGGCTCCGCATGTCCTTGTCAGCTCCGATCCTCGTACATGGAATTGCCATGCCAATGACAACAAATGACTAGACATGTGCAGTGTCCAGAATCACTGCACATATCCTAGCCATGCTGGCACTGCCATTTGTTAGCACACATGTCCATGCACATTCACCACATTCGAGGCTCCCCATGCCTTGGTAGAGGCGGTGGAGGGTTGGCCTGATTTTCTTAGGCATCAACCCTGTTCGCCATGCTGAGTCACCTCAAGTCATAAACAATTTTGGCTTTCGTCTCAAACTGAGAAAGCAAGTGGCTGGTTTTACGCTTTTTTTGCAAACCGAGCGACCGGGATCCTTGCTCATCGCTCTTGGAACCGAGCCACCAGGCTACTCGGTCGGACTCGGGAGCGAGGCCAGGAGCTCCACGTGGCTCAGTGTGCTTTGAAGACAGCCACAGAGTCAAGAGGTGTTCCTTGTTTGAACCGGCCACTTAGTGTCACAGTGAGGCCCTCCCATGGCCTCGCTATTAGAGGTCAAGATACCGCCACGCAGGAACTCTACACTGCCAGAGTCATTGCTGAATAACTCTGCACTGCAAGGGTCATCGTCATCGTCCACCGGTCGCTTCAGAGCTCTAGACCTCAACCCACCCGTGAGCCGGCATCTTACGGGTGACTTCCTCACCCTTTCGCTTTCGCGACACACTTTACCAGTCCCCACACTTTCCAAGAAGTCCGGCTTCTACTGTGGGTCGTGCGGTGGGACATTCAGTGGGACCTGCAACAGGATTTGCAGGCACTATGGAGAAGCAAACGGCAACATCATCATTTGCGAGCACCCCCCTCCACTGGCACATGATGTCCTTGGGCTTGATCGGAAGCCTCGTCCTCCCCATGGCTGGCAACCTGCAAGTGCTAAGTTGTACAATGGGCTCGGGACGCAGTGGGGCACCAGCGCCAAGCCCGTGAGCTGGGTGCGGCTGTACGAGGAGCATCAGAATGCTCGCCAGCTCCAAGCAGCCGGACTGGCAGTTGACGACGACGACGACGGGCTGCTTGACATGGGACAGCAGCTGCAACAGCAGCAGCAGCAGCAGTAGCAGTAGGTGCAACAGCAACAGCAACAACATCAGCAACAGTAGCAGGTGCCTTCGCTCTTTCAGCATCACCCACAACCAAATCCGCAAGCTGTGGCCAGCATGCTGCAAACCAGCATGGTTACGCACTGCGCAACAGTGGGAAACCAGGCTTGTCACATGGCCATCGTCAAGTTAATGGCAGCTGCCGGGCTCCCCATCTCGTTATGTCACAAGGGGCTGCTCCTCGAGGTGGTCCGCACTACACGCTTGACCAACTCGAGCTTTGTACTACCCGACCTCTCCACTGTGGTGACTGGGATCCTTCCCAAGCTGGACAAACGGCTGGACGCCATGGACGCAAGTTTGAAGCAGAGCTGGATCATCTACGGTGTCAGCCTCGTCGTGGACGAGTGAGCAGATGTCCAGCAGCACCCCATTTACAACGTGATGGCTGTGAACGCCAAGGGCAGCTGCCACCTGTTGAGCCATGACGCAAGCGGTTTTGTCCGCAACACGGACCACGTCTCCACCATGATCGAGGTCGCCATTCTAGAAGTTGGTGCCATGAACGTGGTGTCCGTAATCTGCGACAACACCTCTGTGAACAAGCGGGACAACCTGAAAGGGAAGTACCCATCAATTCTATGGCAGGGGTGTGTCGCTCACAACGTGGACTTGGTGATGAAGGACACCTGCAAGACAGTGTGGGGTGCTAGGGTGTTGGCAAGGGCAGAGCGTGTTGTCAATTTTTTCCGCAACAATGACATGCCCCGCACTTGGTTGAAGCAAGCTTTTGGGGGGCGGGTATTGGTGGCAAGGTGTGACACAAGGTTTGCCTCTACCCACAGCATGCTGTAGCGGCTTCTTGACATGCGGCCCTTCCTCTTGAAGCTGGTCACAAGCAGCACCTGGAAAGACATGGGTGCACAGAGGGACAGTGCGTTCAAGCAGCGCAAAAAGTTGGTGCACAAGATTGTGCGACGGGTATTCTGGCTGCAAGTGCGTCAAATGCGTGACCTTTTTGTTCCTCTCGTGACAGTCCTCCGTATTGCACACAGCCCTGGCGGCCAGGCTGGGGAGATCTACGAGGGCCTCCTTGATGCGACAGAGCAGCTGAAGGCACTGGCGAAGCCCAAGGGCCGCAAGCCTGCTCGGGTGGCAGCACAACATGTGAAGGCATGCATGGAGCGCCTGAAGTTGTGGTGGACCAAGCACATGTCATGTCCCTTGTATGCAGCAGCGCGTCGGGTGCATCCTGTGCACTTCGGCAATGACTTGGGCGGTGACCTCACCATGGTGCAGGCGTGGGCCCAGGTGGTGGACGCCCTTGTACCTCATAAACAGCATGATGACCTGCAGAAGGAGCTTGAGGCCTTCTACCTTGGACGGGTGACCGTGGAGGTGGTGTCTATCGCCACCAAGCGCCTCACCGACAAGGCATGTGCAGCAGTGGCGCGGGTTTTGGGTAAGGTCCTTCCTGCCTATGAGTGGGCATCACTGCACGTGGCTCACATGCCCAACCTACATGCATGTGCAATCAAGCTGCTCTCACAGCCATGCTCAAGCTCTGATTGTGAGCGTGTCTTCTCAACTCATCAGCTCATCCATACAGCATGCAGGATCCGCCTATCGGTGAAGACGCTTGAGCAGCTGGTGCGGGTGAACGTCCGCCTACACAAGCACTACGAGGGCAAACGCAGACGGCGTGAACCCAACTTCCTCGTACCCGATGAGTCCAAGAGAGAGGAAGACGGTGAGATTGAGGAGGAGGTGCCGAATGAGGAGGGAGCACAGGACGTGCAGGAGCAAAGCAACGATGAAGAAATGGAGGAAGAAGAGGAGGTTTTTGTGGAGGGGGAGGATGAGGAGGAGGCGGCACAAGAGTAGGAGAAGCGCCCTGCCGTGGAGACCGTGTACTTTGTTGAGGATGGACCCTCATATGCACGGAATGTACGGACCAGAGAGGAGGTTGAGATGATGCTTGAAGTCCAGGGGTAGGGTGCAGGAGAGGGAGTGGATGGAGGGGGAGATGGGGAGGATGCAGCAGAAGAGGAGGACGAGGATACAGCCATGGACGGTGAGGATGGTGCAGCAGAGGATGGTGATGAGGCCAAGGAGGTCACGACTGCTGAGGAAGGTGGTGCACAGGTTGCTGCCTCTGCTGCAACTGCAAAGGGGAAGGGGCCTAAGAGGGCCAAGACAGTGGGCAGCAGCAAGGGCACTGAGAAGCTTCCAGAGGTTGTTACTTCAAGGAAGGGTAGCAATGCTGCTGTAGAGACTAGGGCAGCCACTGGTAGGGCCAGCAAGAGGCATTGTTGAGCTCAGTGTTAGCCCTGCTTGCTTGCGTGTTCTCTGCTTGAACTGTTGCAGCTCCAGAAAATGAGTTGTCATTTTTCCTCATGCTTTCCCATGCAATACCAAAGATGTGCCTCCTTTCCATGGCATCATGAAATGTATGTAGTGCCAAAGTTGTGCATGACGTGAATGGAAATCTCTTCATATTTTGTATTTTCTTAGGTGGTGTGCATGTTGTACATGGCAAGCTCCTCTAGTTGAGTAATGCCCATAGTTGCTCTAATGCTGTATGCTGTATGATATGTAGTGAGTAAGATCTATGGAAACACAAAGGTCCTAGTGACAGTCACAGTGAGAAAAACTGTGCACATGGAAACCAGCTTAATGTAAAAATGAGTACATTGTATGTTGTGATGTTGCACTCACATGCTCCAATCCCTCTACGTGGTGTCCGGGGTGGCCGATGTGAGGGGGGTCACATCGATGTGCCGATGTGCACATCGATGTGCCGATGTTCTGGGGGCCTAGGTCATCACTGGTTTGGGTACGTCTTTAAACATTTTAGAGCATGGTGGTTGATGCGTACGATGCATTGGCGACACTCCAGATTACACCGCCACATCTTAAATGCATGCACAACTGCCAATGTTTCTTTCTCCTGTACACGAGAAAGAAATATTGGTGTTCGTACATGCATTTAAGACGTGGAGGTGTAATCTGGAGTCTTGCCACACGTATGTGGTGATAACCGCTGCACAAGTCAATTCTGGTGAAAATTCGAGTCTCTGAGAGGTGGCCAAAAAGTTAGGTAGCTCGAGGAAGAGGGTAGCGGTTCTTCATGGTAGCGTCGTTCAACACCCGATAGTCTACGCACATCCGCATCTCACCAGTATCTTTTAACAAACAGTACGAAGGTGGCGTATGGTTATGTGGACGGGCAAATGAACCCCTAATCGAGCCTCTCGTCGAGCTGCCATTTCAACTTAGTCAGTTTGTGATCACTCATCCAATAGGCCCCTCCAACCATGGATTGGCTTCCCGGCTTCAGTTCGATGCGATGGTTGATGTCTCGTTGAGGTGGTAGGGTTCTCAGGAGTTCATCGGGGAAGACGATTACAAACTCTTGGATTTGTGGTACGAACTCTTCAGATACCATCGTGTTCTTTGTTCATGTCGATAAGGCTGATGAGGCTGATGAGGTTGATGAGGATGATGAGTCAGCTGCTGCCACTTCTGTTTCTTCCACTGGCTCAAGGTGTATGAGCCATGCACGAGCTCCTCATTGCATACAGTGTTTGACCACGTTGAGCGATGTCGGCTGTACAAGTTGTTACCTTTTGGCTACCGTGGCTTCCTCTACTGCTTCCACCTCTACTACTTGAGCTGTCGTCTTCCTTCCCACACACAGAAGTTGTCGCTTGATGCCGTCAGTTTCCATGTAGACATCGCCGTTGTTCCAGTCGACCTGCAGATTTTTTCAGTATAGAAAATCTCGTCCGATAATGATTTTGTGATCACTCATTTGACGGGACCTCCATATCGTTACATCCCATAGATCTCTCACCTACAACCCTAGTGGTTCTCGAAGTTTCCGTATGTATAATCTCCTGGTGATGGTTTTTCCTTCAAACACCCTTGATTTGGTCTGCAAACCCAGCTTGCAAACCATGTATGTTACTTATAAAGATGTGAGAAGCTCCTCCATCCAATAGTGCTGATACCATTTTGCGACTATTGCATCCTCTAGATTGGACTTTTAGTAGGATCGCCACTTGGTCGTCCTCATACACTTAGTCAAACTCTGAGATCTTGGAAACCCTCTGCGACAGTGTCAACTATTCATATGGATGATTGTTCAGCGTGGATTGCTCCTCACGTACAAGAGTTACGCCTTGCACTCATGCCCTTTGCCATTTCCTGACTCAATTTTCTACACCCCCCCCCTTTTACATGATGCCTGCTCCAACATTTCCGAGCAATGTGCCCGAGCTTTCCGTTGCTGTAGCAGATGTATGTATCTTTCTAGTTGACGGCTTCCACTTCCATTGGAGTCGAGGAGTCCACCGACTGGTGCTTTCCGATTCCACGATGATTATGGTAGGGAGTTTGCCAGCCATAGGATTCTTGGATCTGAGTATTGTAGTCGGCGTCGTCGGTCCTTTATGCTACTGCGATCATTCACGACAAGTCATTTAGGATGCCAAAAATGGCAATTGCTTGCCGGATATCTCGCTTGAGGCTGTTGTTCTAGTGAAAGCAGAGTTCATCGGGGGGATTTCTGCACCAGTGATGATCTTGTGGAATCTTTGCGTATACTCTACCATGCTGGACTGCTAACGGAGACACCGGAGCTTATACCATGTGTCAGAATTTTTCTCAGTCATCCAAATAGTGCGAGCATCACGTGCAAGAATTTGTTCCAGTCGGTTGGTGGCGTTAGCGCGTCTTGCCATTGTGGGTTGATCTGCTCCAAGGGTAGAAAGCGTGCGGCCGGCGATGTGAGACGGGCGCCGTTGGTCGTTGATGATGCCTCGCCAGTCTCGTGCAGCTGTTGGATGGTCTTTAGGTCTCACCATCAGCTTTTTCCCGTGTCATGAAAAAACGCAGCTGTGAGGTCAATTTTGTATTGTTCATCGTTCACCCCAGCAGCGGTAAAGTACACCTCCAAACTCCTTAAGTACATCCGAACCGCTGGTCCCTAAGTATTTGAAGAATCGAACGATTCTGGTGGGGTCGGAAAATTTTTGGGTTCGCCTGGGTGTTGGGAATTTCTCTTGACGAGCACCGCTTCATGTGCGCTTGCGTTGCAAAGAGCCTCCGTCGTGACGTTGAGTTGTTTGAGAAGATGGCTGTTAATCCCCTTGAGCACGGAGATTTAGTTTGCCTGTTACTCATTCATCTGCACCTGTCTTCCAGTGCCACACATTGTTCTTGTTGTTGTTGTTGAGGCTCTCAGTAGGGACTGCTGGTTTACCGTCATTGGATCCACAACAAGATTGGTCATCGGGGCCGTAGGGGTCGATATAGCGGCTGCATAGCCTACCAGGCCAGTGTTCATTTTCGCTTCAGGGTTCGCGTGCATAGGCACGTTCGGCTCCTCCGTCACTGAAATCGTTGACAAAAACCCACTTCTGGTTGTCGGTTGCGCTTGCTCGCCTCACGTTGTAGTCGCAAAGTCTGCAAAGTCTTGACGTGCGAGATCTGTTGATGGCTTGTGTGAAGTTGTTTTGGATGGGTAAAGTGGTCGAATGCCTCTTCGGCACCGCTGGGCTCTAATACCAAGTGTTATGCCAAACGGAGCGTAGGTGGTGAACAGGTAGAAGTTGCGAGGCTGAACACAATTTAGAATTTGGGACACTTGAGAAATTTCTGATTTGCAGTAAGTGTACTTTGATGACAAGTTTTAATATGATCGAACATGAATGTACAAGTGTCGAGTTACAAATGAGACATAGTCTGGGTTGTTGGGTCGATTGTCAATCGACGCATGTGGAGTCGCGTTGTGAGTGGTTTGATTCGAGAAGATCCACCGACAAGCTGGGGGGCTTCAAAATTCGATAGTGAAAATGCGAGATGCATCTTCATAAATCCAGATTCGTCTCGGTGCGTCGAGAAGTCGACCGAAAGGTTGTGACACTTCTGTTGTAGCTTTGCAAGTGGTCGAAATTGTCGGAAGGTTCTGGGAGATTTACTGGAGGCGAGGGCAGTTGGACGGTTTGCTCTCAACCGCCGGAGTTACTATTGAGGTCCCAGAACGTGGTGGGATGTTTGTGTAACAACAAAAATGCCCATTTGGAAAGATTAGGGACTCGTGTACATTGGGTATGTAACACTGGATGGCTGAAGATTATTTCAAAGAGTATCAAAATCAGCGAACCAAAATCATTCAATGAATAAGCGGAAGAATGAAATGGCAATAATGGACCACGATGAATCTTGAAGATTTTTTTAAAAACAAGGTAAGTTCAATGACGAAATTGAGAAAATACGTGGAAGCTTCCTAACAATATTGCCGCTGACTAGGCATCAGTGTGTGGTCAGACAGTGACGATTGTCACAAGTCGTGCACACAATGGCAAGGGTCTGGCTAGGCGACACAAGGCAAAGTGTTAAGATGCTTCTATAGCATTTGCAGAGAGAAATGACAAATGACAGGTCCTTGGCAGAAGTACCTGCTGTAGTGCACGGTGGGTGTCGCACACGGTAGTGCAAGATCTATCCTAAAACCGGCCCAAAACCCCTGTTTTAGTCGTAACTCAGCGTAGACAAGTCAGAACGGTATGCCGTCTAAACCTACACCTGTTGAATCTCAAGCCGGATGCTACAATTGTCACATGCATGCATCTGGCAACAAAATGTGGAAACACAATGCAAAAACATGCAAATCGGGCCCACGCCGAGTCCACCGATAACATCCTACAAGATGCAAAAAAACTGCAAAAGGTCCCAGACAACATCCAGGACTCTAGGGCGACCGTCGATTAGCTCTGAGCAATTAGTCCACAACCAGATGATGCCCTTTGCCACCTGGGTGTGCAGCAAGGATTTGCACGAGCATGGACAAGGTCGAGTGGTCACAGTAAACTGTACAGGTCAACAGGAATGTCACAAATCATAACACTCCCCCATGACCCGATGGTACACATGTCCATACACGTGCAACACTGAAACGAGTGTAAGGACGAGTGTAGAAACAGTCATGACACAGGCAAAGGCACACCCTGCTCTCAAGTACTATCAGGCAAGGGGCAAAGCCCAAGAGAACGAACGGCCACGAGAAACTTCCGGCGCGCCAGTGCCTTCATCAAGAAGTCAGCACGGTTGATGTCAGTGCCGACCCATATGACGGAGATCACGTGTCGGTCCACCAGATCACACACGAAGTGATGCTTAACTGCAATGTGCTTCGTGCGAGCATGAAAGACACCAAAGTTCTCTGCAAAGGCCAGAGCACTCTGGTTTTCACAACGAAGCACAATGGCGGGCACTGATTAACCTAGCTCAAGGAACAAGTGTTGCAACCACATTGCCTCAGTAGCCCCTGCACCCAGAGCAACATACTATGCCTCCGACAAGCTATGTGCGATGCAGTCCTGCTTCCTAATGTGTAAGGACACAGCAGTACCACCGAGCAAGAACACGAAACTGGTGGGAATGCGTCCATCTGGGCTACAGGCTCAGTCGCTGTCGGTGTACCAGTCAAGAACCACCGAGCACTCTGGCGAAAGTAGAGTCTGAGGTATAGCGTGGAAACTACCTACCGCTCCACTCACACAACTGCCTAGAGGGCTGTAGCACATGGAGGCTACGAAAGCTGTGCAAGGAGGTTGACGGCAAAAGCGATATCGGGGCGTGTGATAGTGGCGAGGTACATCAGAGACCTGATGAGGTAGAGGTACAAGGTCACATCCACTGTCTCCCCCAGTTGTGTGGGATCGTCCACCTTCAGGGCGTCCTGCTCGTCAGATGTGAGATGTATGGAGGCCATGGGCACAGCGTAAAGGAGGTCATTGAAGCGCTCCCCCACAACACGTGCGTATCGGGCCTGATGCAACAGAAGCTTCCGACGTATACGGTCTTGTACGATCTCCACACCAAGACATACCACTACAGGACCAAGATCCTTCATCCTATTGGCAGTCTAGAGGACCGCCTTGGCCTCCTTCACGGCGCCCATGGAGGGAGACGCGATCAAGAGGTCATCCACCTAGACCAGGATGGCGGTAAACCACTCACGCGCTCGTCGGATGAAGAGAGAGGGAATTGCCTTGCTCAGTACATATCCTGCACGATTCAGAGTGGCTGTGATCTCCTGGTTCCAGCACCGAGGAGATTGCTTGAGTTTGTACAAGGAATTGCACAAGTGCCAGACCTTGTCACCGTCCTCAAAGCCTTGTGGTTGGGCCACGTAAAGTTTCTCATCCAGAGAGCCATGGAGGAACACATTGTTCACAACCATATGGTGCAGTTCCTAGTCATGTCAAGCTACCTCAGCAAACAGAGCACGAGCTGAGGTCATGCGGCCGATAGGAGCGTAAGTGGTAGTATAATCAACGCACTCAATCTAAGAGTACTCCTTCATGACCAAGCGAGCCTTGTGGCATTCGAGTGAGCCATCCGGCTTCACCTTCTTGTGAAAGACCCACTTGACCTGAATCACCTTCCTCCCAGGTGGAAGGTCGACTAGCTCGTAAACTCTGTGCTCTCAGATGGTACAAAGCTCATCCTTACATGTAGTACGCTAGGCGTCGGTATCCTCTGATGAGAGGGTGTCCCTCAATGTACGCAGATCAAGCGCTAGCAAGGGAGAGCTCTGAGTGATGAGTGCACACGCCTCAGAAATGGGCCTGACGACCACAAGGTCAGCTGCTACATTGCAAGCGGTATGAAACTTGCAAGTGACCAAATCGTGCCCTACGGGACAAGCCGGATGTACCTCTGTGTAATCTGTACAAACACTCAGGTCGAGGGCCTTTGTGACAGGATCACCCCTCGCAACGCTGCGAGTGGAGCGCTTGGGTGCGGGACCTGTCACTCAGTGGGCTCTGGAGCCCAACGGTCGAAGACGAACACCGGGCTCATGCGAGTAGCCTGGGCTCGAAAGGCTCACCGCAAGCTCAGAGACAGGCACAACTACATCGAGTGAGGACTGAGGCACAGGGGCAGGTGATGCAGTTGGAGGAGAGGCTGGCAAACTGATGGGAGACACAGGACTGGGTGTGGCAGTAGGACCACCCACGGAGACACGGATGTACCGGTGGACAGAGGGACAACATCATGGGTGTTTGTGGGGCGAGAGGTCACAGGAGAGCAGACAAGCTGGGCAAGAGAGGTCTCTGGGCTGACAGCGATGATCATCGGGCCATTAAGAGCCGGAGACCGAGAAGTGGAGGGGGCTCAAACGGACACATCAGCCGGACAAGAGGTGCTCGTAGGCGCGGACTCCCCTATCCGTCGAGAAACCCCACACATAGGAACGTGTGTGACAGACATCGACACAATCGAGGTCAGGTCATGGTAGGTGAGTGACTCAAAGAAGAGCGTGTCGTGAGACTCAACAATGCGACGACGGGAGGGGTCCCAAAAACATGAGGCCTTCGACCGTGGGGAAATACCGATGAAGGCACACAAGTGACCATGCGGAGTGACCTTGGACCCTTGCTGATCATTGGTGTATCCCACAGAAGCCACTAAGCCCCACACATGAGCAAGACACAGATCAGCACGGTGGGCAAACAAGAGCTCGTAAGGTATAACGTGGTCTGGAAGAGGACCATGCGGGAGGCAGTTCCAGAACCACGTCGTGAAGGCGAATCCTAAAAAGGCGAAGGATTCCTGGAGACCGCACTCACACCCCTAACACAACCGCATTCTCCATGGTGTAGTTCCAGTGCTCAGAGACACCATTCTGTTGAGGAGTGGCAGGAGCAGAGACCTAGTGAAAAACCTCGTGCTCGGCAAAGAAACTCTCCATCTTGCTCAGAAACTCGCGGACGCGGTGCGAGCGGAAGGTATGCAGCGAGTGGCGAGACAGACGTACAGCCATCACTAGCCAGAGACAAACTGCTAGAGCGGCATCACTCTTCTGGTGCAAGCTGTAGACCCACCGCATGCGGGTGAAGTCATCGGACAAGGTCAGGATGCATCAGCCTCGATCGGACAAAGACTCGACAGGGACAGGACCGAGAAGGTCCGAATGGACTAGCTCGAGAGGACAAAGGGTTTGAGAACGGGAGTTAGGGTAGGTGCAGTGATGCATCTTACTCTGGGCGCAGAACAGACAATTGGTCTTGGGTGACTTTTTTAAAGAGGCCGCGTTAACACTGAGTGTGGGCTGTGTCCAAATGAGCTTCGACACAGTGTCGGAGCTCACATGATGCAGACGTCAATGTAGTAGGCGCTGGTGCTTAGCAAAAAGGACACCGGTGACAAACACACGAGCAGGAGGGGAAGGGGAGAAAGGAGAAGAAGAGATCCAAAGAACACGATACAAATCATCCAAAACAGAGGCATGAAGAGCAATAGTACGAGTATCAAGAGCAGTCACTGTTGTGGAGTCTGTAGTGTGCTCCATAGAGACTCTATTTCCCAGCAGTGAAAGCCGTCCTCGCGAACATATCGTGGGAGCGATGTCTTGAAGTCCTTAGGTTGCCACTCCGTAGGGAGCAACCACAGGTTGGGGAAGATGAGGGATGGGGAAGACACCGGGACAAGGAAAGTCGCCAAGGTAGGGTTCACGCGAGGGTCGGATCCGGAAACAGGGAATCGGAACGCGTTTGCAGCTGGCGGCAACGCTCATAAAGTACGCGAATCTCCCTCTCGGGACTGTCATCCTCCATGCCTAGCATGTTAGGGTCCCCCTCCAAAGGACAAGGAAGTGGCGGGTCCTGTCCTGCCACTCTTCTCAATGTAGATGCTGACTACTGTGTAGAATCCGTGACACCGCCGAACCCCCCGGAGGTCTGCTGTGGGGCCGTGGACTGACTCCAAAGAAGATTAGTGAGCGTGCAGATGGCGTTGGTCTGCTGCTGCTGTAGGCAACGTATCTCATCCTGCTGATTATACAGTCCTGAATAGCCTGTGAGCGTGGGCTCAGGACCCCCTGAGGAGGAGGAGGAGGGATCAGGTGGTCCTTTGACGTTGTCAGTAGTCGGAGCCATGTCAGCGCTCAGTATGGAACCGATCGTAAAAAATTTTCTGAATGAGAAACCGAAAGTGTTTCTCAAGGAGTTGAAACCTTGAGAAAAAATGACGTTTTGACCACAAAATTGCCGACGTCAGTACAGTCGATGATGACAGCAGCGTTTTTACGCTAGCAAAAAAGTGCTAGTGCTTTTTACGCTGACATATAGTATCCCAACAATTCCTTTTTTTTTCTTGGAGGTCACGCGAACTTTGCGTGACTGGTGGGGGTGACCTTGTTGCCCCCTATTCACGGCTGCACAGGGGCTGTGCAGGTCTTCGTAGTGCCACGCAGGCATGCGTAGTGCTCTATAGTCTTTTGCATAGTGTTGCGTACATTCTACGTAGCTATGTAGCTGCATAGCTATTGCTGCTATTGCTGCAGCAGCTGCAATGCTGCTGTTGTGCTGCTGTTGCTTCCGCTGTTGCCACTGTGCTGCTATTGCTGCTAGCGGCGGTTGATGTCGCCTCTTGTGCGAGCTGCTACCGCCGCACGCTACCAGTGCTTGCAGCCGCCACCGCAAGGTGCTACTGTGAGCTGCTACTCCCTTTGCTTTTTGGTGTATATGCTGGCAGCCAGATACGGCTTCTACTACCACCCGGTGCTGCTAGTGTTATTGCTTGGCTTGGCTGCTGGAGCTAGTAAATGCCGCAGCTCACCCGATGAGGTAGTGGGGACTGCGCGATGATGTCATTGCTGAAAACGGCTGCAACAAGTCCTAGGATACGGCGGCGGCGGTGACTATCACCGCTGCTGCCGGCGCTACGTCTCCACGGCGTAGCTTAGCGAGAGGGGTCTCGCTGCTTTGATACCATGAGAAGATTTGTGGAAGCTTCCCAGTAATATTGCCGCTGACTAGGCGTCAATGTCGTCGCAGACGATGACAGCAGTCACAAGTCGTGCACACAACGGCAAGGGTCTGGCCAGGTGACACTAGGCAAAGTGTCAGAATCCTTCAATAGCATTTACAGAGAGAATCGACAAATGATAGGTCCATGGCATAAGTACATGCTGCGGCGCACGGCGGGTGTCACACGCATCAGTGCAAGATCTGTCCTAAAAACCGGCCCAAAACCACTGTTATGGCCGTAACTCAGTGTAGACAAGTCAAAACACTATATTGTTTGAACCTACACATGCAAAATCTCAAGCAAGACGCTACAACTGGTCACATGCATGTATCCGGCAAAAAATGGTGGATAAATAATGCAAAAACATGCAAATTGGGCCCACGACCAGTCCACCGATAAATTCCAACAAGCTGTAGAAAAACTGCAGAAGGTCCCAGACAACATCCAGGACTCTAGGGCAACCGTCGATCAGCTCCGAGCAGGTAGTCCACCACCAGAAGATGCCACAAACGTCACAAATCACAACAGAAACAAATCGACAAAATCCAGAATTGGTCATTTCAGGGTTGGCTTTTGGAATGTATTGAGTGAATTGGAAGTTGGGAGGAGGGTCCATGTGAGAATTTTTGGCAATGTATAGCTATCCATTTACTTTTGTCTCATCGACATTGGTTGTTAGATTGGCATATCTGGTTGGTGCAAATTGCGATAGCAGGTCTTCAAATCGATACGTTTATAACGAGGCATAGCTTGGGCATCTGATCTCGTATTAGACATTTCTTATTTATGTGCTGGCTTAACGGGTTCCTGCTTTTGTCGAGATTTTTTGGGGTCAGTCATTGCGTTGCGCAAACACAGCAGCTTGGATATTTCTGCCTAATGGGTTAAGGGTGTGTTCTCTTGGAGTCGTACAAACTATCGCGGTCG
Organism: Penium margaritaceum; assembly: GCA_023375785.1. Lineage (NCBI taxonomy): Eukaryota > Viridiplantae > Streptophyta > Zygnematophyceae > Desmidiales > Peniaceae > Penium > Penium margaritaceum. The sequence goes on from SZWC01008711.1 coordinate 105,571, forward strand.
CGCACCCCATGCGATAGCCTGAGGAGTCGTTTGGTTTGCTCTAGGAAAACAGACGGATGCATGACTGAGGCAGTCTAGAGGGAGTCCGACACTTCCAAGCTGATCTGTCTTCGTCCACGATCAAGTAGACTTGCCCGTCTGGGCGGCAAAATGTGTCCACATGCGGTCCAAACGCATAGATGCCCGCAATTGGGTGCACCTATGAATCCAAGAGTACAAACCCGAAGTATTCGTCAGGGTGTAGTATATTCCTTTTTAAATGATGGTTCGAGTCAACGGGTGGGCTAGTGGCTAACCGACAGTCGGCAGTCTATGGACTGCCGGCATTCCTCACCGTTCCAGTGAAGTCCTAATCCGCGTCAGCGAACAGCGACCAAGCGTAGATGCACGTCTTTTAACTTTCAGGACTTAAAGCGCGTCAGCAATCCGCCGCACCGCAGTCTCGCGAACCAGGTGACGTATTAGGGTACTTCAGAAGGGAAACTCAAGTGGACTCTTGACCGAGGACTGTTGAGGATAGGACAAACGTGCGCTAGCGAGAGAGGACAAGCCTTTCCTGTCTGTACAGTTGTCCTTTTTGTCCGAATAGGCGTTTTTCTTCAGGAGAAAGAATCAGCGCTCAAGGACAAAACACCAAATGAGTGCAACAATTCACACAGCCGGAACTGAGAACGACTTGATCCGGTTTTCTTTTTGTTAACCACTGGTTGCACGTTTCTAAGGTGGGAAACGAAGGGAGCGGTCACTTCAGGAAGGAAATCACCTGGTAATGAAACCTGGCTTCATTTATAAGCGTTTAAATTTAAATTGAAGATGGAAAGAACAATTTTATGAATGAATAATCGTTTACATTGAAATATTTCATTACTTGTGAAATGATTTTGCTAAAAACCTATGGAGACATTTCAACACTATTTTAATCGTTATATTATCCAAGTTTTTGCT
>SZWC01008712.1:45667-55737 GCA_023375785.1 Penium margaritaceum
GTTCTGACAAGGAGTTTAAAACAAGAAGATAAAGAAAGTGTTTATTGAGTGGAATAATTATGTACAAATACGTAAAGGGAGGAAATACAATAACCAATGGTTTCAATTATAGGGTCACTGTATGTGATTCCAAATTATTCGATCATAAGTACATGACTTAACTTGGAAGGCATGGATCGTGATCAGGATTTACACGTTTCTTTTATCCGATATCGTAAACACCATGTTCGAGGATGAATGTCACACATGTTAAGGCCGATTCTATTGGCTAAACTTGTAAAAGTGACATTATCGTTGACAAAGATGTACGCGGTACCGTTTCAAATGTAGATTAAGGGGATAACCGTTGAGATCATTTTCCCCAAGGTTGGAGCAATACCGTGTCTGCTTTTGGATATTACCAATAATAACACGTCTTAGAGGACCAATACCGCCTCCTTCTAATATGAGTGTGCTATTTGAAACTAATAGTAAGTGTGCTATGCACCCATGTGTTGGGGCCTTGGTGCCTCCCAACCCAAAAATCAAGCTAGCATGCAAGTTGTTCCAGCTTGGTGGAACTTGGCTGAGTTTAGCCAACCAACCTACAAGTGTCAAAGTGGTCTAGTAGATATACGCAGTAATACAAACACGTGGTTGCAATCGAGTGGACTAATGTCCAAAGTCTTGATCATAGGTAGGAAAAAAACGATGGGGAGATACCACCTCGGCAGACCCTTGAGAAGAGACCATGTCTGAATGACATGCAAAAGTGTTGTGTGGACTTGGATGGGTTTTGTGAGGAAGCCTGATTAACTGGTCGCAAGGACGCCGTTTGCAATGGAGGGCAGGGCAAAACCACTAACAGTTTGCTGATTGTATACCACACAAAAGGTGGGGTAAATCATCTTTGTATCCTTCTCCAACTACCAGTGTGTTTTCAGAAATGTATGTCCCAAATGGCATCAGCATGCTACAGGCACACACATGTGATGGATCTTGAGGGAAGACACACCAACACCCATGAAGAACGTAGAACGCTTGTATGCCCCTCGCCTTGGCGAGAGCCAATGGATTATATGTTGGATGTGTGATGTTGTGTTGTAATCATCAAATAAGAAAACAATACATGCGTGAAGTTGATCATTTGTGGTTATGATGTAGTAGAGTTACAAATGACTAGGTTTTGTAAACATGCTCTTGTGCATGCCTTTTATATTACATGGTTTATATCACGAACAAGGCGATGGTCAAACCCCCATCAGCAAAGGCAGACCAGGACGGTTTGAAGTAAAATGGGGGGAATGTAGGATATGGATCGTTTGTGGTTAAAACTGGTCTTTTTTTTGTGTAGTTTGGGTACTTGGGGCTAAGTTTTGAGGGAGATAAACTCCACAAGCATACAAACGGGCTATATCACATCTTGACTATAGCCCAACATTAGACCGCTTGGTCATACCTGAGGTGAAAGGAGTACCATGATGGAAGTTCCATCGCGTCACTCCCCCTCCACTCCCATAACGTCGTTGTATCCTGTTTATGACATGGCAATATGACGTGGGATGAGGAGGAATATGTTGCATGCTTTCAACCATCCACTATTATGATATTGTTCGTTTTTTTGTGACGAGTCTCAGCCGCAATGACTAAGGCGGCCAGTCATTTGGCTTCAAGGGACATCTAATACAAGGACCTACGTTTTGGTTCCACGATAAGTTGTAAAATGGATCAGATATGTATGAGGAGAAATGGATATACAAACCCACAAATCGTAATGTTGTTTTTTTTGGTAACACTATAGAGGGTAAAGGCATTTCTCTTGTCATCTCCACATATTACTCGTAGGATTTACAAGTGATGTCAGTGGATAGCACTAGCATATGCATGTGGTTGTTAGCGGGTGTTCTCTAGTAATTTATAGACTACAACATGCCTTGTGTTTTGCGAGTAATGCTTCATGACAATGAATAAGCTTATGCCATTTTTTGGATATTCATGGATATCTGACAGCCACAAATGACATGGTCCAACAACTTGACCATAATGTGATTGGATTCTTTCTTGGTGGTGTTTTTTTTTTCTTTCTCATTGTAAGGCTACAAGCTCTTTGTAGACATATCCCCCGTGGTGCTCAGGAATGCGGATGTAGACGAGGGTGTTATCTTTGTGGAAAAATCCAGACTTGTTCAGGAGTGGATAAGAAGTTTTTGTTTCCATTTTGCACGTCCACAGGTATTTGTGAGTTGAGGTGGCGTGACCGTGAACTCAAAGTGTCCATAGCAAATTATGAACACGGAATTTTTAATCTGTAAACTGTAACATGGACGTGGTGTTAGCCAATTTGTGGTTGGGTTTGCAGCTAATAGTCATTAAGTTGGCCAAACACCTTCTATGAACGGTGTTCACGATAGTCATCTCATTGAGTGCTTGAGTTTTCATACTCGCCCGTACCCTTCTCCCAGAGTTATTCGTAACCTATTTAAATACCCGACTGTTCGACCCTGGGACATAAACGGGTTCTACCTTGTTTGCATGTCTACATAAATCAGTGGGGTATTCACGAATGTACATGGGGAGAGATCGTTTGTTTGTCGGCTCAAATTGGGGTGGTCCTCTTGACCGCCGATGCCAAGTGAGAACCACAAATACGAGAGGGGAGAAGGGGGTCGGTGGATGGGAGAGAGTTTTTGCTCAAGTTTGAGTGTTCAATTATGGATAGCAATGCTGGAAGCCACGGCAACGACAGGCGTTGAGCACGGCTTGCTAGGAAGAATTTGAAAACAGTTAAGACCAAACAAACTGAGCCAAGCTCGGAGCTGTACAATAACTTCTTCCCACTTGTTCAAAATAGCTTAAAAAAAACTCCTTCCAGGATGACCATGCCAATCATCCTGGGAGTAGGGTATATCTCTCCTTTATTGATTGACATCATCCTTTGGTGCTATAGAGGATGACGTAGAGGGTTGAATATGGCCTTGCTATAGTATCCTGTCTTGTTGGAACTTAAGCTTCATGTGCTCGTGATCAGCATAAACTTGTTGAATGCTTTTCCCCCTTTGTTCAGTGTTGTAGGATGGATTTGGAATGCTGTGCCCCTTGTTGAGGTATGACCCCTGGATCCGTTGTAGTGTGACTCATCTATGCTCTGTCTCATGTGAGTACACTATGTGGGTGAGTGGTTACCTTGGGAATTTTGTTCACTTGGCAAAGTGAGAGGTCGTGAGTTCGATCACGACCCCATGCACATCTTGCTTGCTATGGAAGCTTCCAAGAAAGAAAGTCCAAAGCTTCTTGGATGCTTTATGGTTGGTTTGTCATCTTGAAACTAGGATGCTTATGTGTCAAGTCCACAGCGCAAGTCTAGTGGTGATGTGGATGGTTCAGGCCACTTCCCAGGAATGTGCTTTTGTGTCTTACGGCTGGACAGAGAGCTATGAAAGGAATTGTCTTGCATGCTTGTCAATCAACCCTTGCTTTGTGCTCTCTTGCATAGTGATGACGTAAGATATTCTTGAGATGAAATTATAAGACATTAGTACTATTGAAGGTCAGGTGTATGCCTTATTAAGGTTGGCGTGCATGACACATGTCAGCAAAGGAAGAAGGTGTAGAAACCCTTGTGAGCTTTTTGGTTTCGCGGCTTCTTTCCTTGAAGTTGTTAATTTAATAGCTAAAAAAGGGTTATGGACCCACGTTTCTGGTGAGAGCGCCTTCGCTCTCACCCAAATTCTTTGCTTGCAGGTCAACACCAATAGGAGGAGAATGCAACACATTTGAACCTTTCTGCCTTGGGAGTTGACATCTACTTGCAATGGCTAATGTGAACAGGGGAAGCAGTTGCCTTCTCTCACCAAGAGCTTGCAGTGGCCTCAGACACGGGTACATCGTCATCAGCAACATTTGCAGCAGCTGTAGCAGTTGTAGTTGTAGCGATGGTAGGGACAAGGGAACAGTGTAATATTCGTCCATCCTCAAGTTTGATGGAGAGGAGTTTATGCTTTGGAAGTGGCAGTTGGAGATCGTCACGGATGACAAAGATTTGATAGGACATTTTGACGGAACTATCCCAGTTTTAAAGGAAGAGGGTGCTGACCTTGTGGCATGGGACAAGTTAAACAAGAAGGCTCTCACCTTTCTTGTGTTCTCTATACCACCACTAGTCATTTCACACATCAGCGGTTGTATAGTGGCATCGCGGCATACGCCAAACTCGGCAAGGTATTTCAGTCCTCCTCACTTGTCAATAGTCTCTTCATTCTACAAAACATCATCAACATGAGGCTTGGTGAAGGGGAGGATGTCTCCGCCTTTATGAAGAATTTTGAGACGCTCTTGCAACAAGCCACCGGCAGGGGTTGGGATGTAGAATCCGATATGCAGGCCATGATTTTCAGACGACGCTGTCGGAAAGCTGAGGCCCCATGATAATGGTGATTTGAGGATGGACTGAATATCAAGTTCCCTACACCACCATCTTCAAGCATGTGCGGAATGAAGCCATGCATCGTAGCAACAGTGAAGCAAACATGGTTGCCTTTGCCTCACGGAGTAGCGACACCTTTTGCAATGCCTCCTCATCTGGGAAAGAGGGAAACAACAACACTAGCAACAGTGGAAAGGGTCCAAAGCACCAAGGAAACTGCCATAATTGTGGCAATGCTGGAGACTGGGCTTGAGAGTGCCGTGCACCCAAGAGAGAAGGAGGAGACGGGGATGAATGGCGAGGGGGAGAATGGTGGGAAGGATTCCACAAGCTTGATGGCTGAGTGTGCCTCCAACAAAGGGAGGGCGATACTCAGGCCAGGAGCCTACGGCCTTGACTCACGCACAAATGAGCACACCACTTGCAAGAATAGAGACTTCATCTCTCTTGCTCCATGCCACAAGAACTTTAGAGTCGCCAATAGCAAGGCTGAGGCAGCTGAGGATATTGATGACAAGTTGGTCACACTGGGTGTCAACGGTGGAGATTCCGACCTCAAGTTAGAGGGAGGGTCTACTTGCCCTTTTTCATAGCCAACCTACTCTCCATCTTTGAGGTGAATGACCGTGGCATGCCAGTGGTCTTTAAAGAGAAGAAAGGGGAGAGAAGAAAGCAGTGATAGTCCCTACCAAGGACATCAACATCCCCTACTTTGCCAAGAAGGTTGTCGCTCGAGTTCCTCGTATTGATGGACCCTACGTTGTGCAGACCAAAACGGACACATCAACGGCTGGATCTTTGGCCGGGAGTGATGACAATGAGAGCAGAAATGTAGATTCATATGAGGAAGGACACGTTGGTGTAGCAGAAGCACTGGTAGCAGAAGATGCAACAGTAAAACCACAAGCAAATGCAACCACCGAGGCTGTTCGTTATAGCCTTTGCACATCCTCCAAGAACTTGTGGCACAAGCGCTTTGGGCACATGGCTCATTGCACATTGGAGCTCAGGGGAAAGTAGGAGCTAGTGCATGGGCTGGAGCCAGGTGTTGAGGCGGAGGGAGCCGGGATCATGTGTGAACCATGCCTTCAAGGCAAGGCAAAAAGGAAATCCTTCAAGCGCAATGGCATGCATGCTCTTGCACCCCTTGACCTCATCCACTCTGACGTGTGTGGTCCCTTTTGCATATTGTAAAACGGAGATAGCCGCAATGTCTAGATATACTTTCTCAAAAAGAGAAGCGAGGTGAAGGAGAATCTACAGGCCTTTGTCGCTATGCCTGAGCAACCAAGTGGAGAGAAGGTGGAGGCATTCGGGATAGAAAATGGCGGAGAGTACGAAGACTACAGGGAGTGGCTCAATTTCCAGGGCATTCAATACCAGAAAACTACCCCCTACTCACCTCAAAGCAACAGCGTAGGAGAGAAGATGAACCAGACCCTCCTGGACATGACAAGGTGCATGCTCTTTGACGCCAAGCTGCATCCTAGGTGCTGGGCTGAAGCAGCACGTACGGCTACCTACATTGTGAACCTCACACCTACAGCAACTTTGCGAAGGAGAGGANCTGGATATACTTTCTCAAAAAGAGAAGCGAGGTGAAGGAGAATCTGCAGGACTTTGTCACTATGCCTGAGCAACCAAGTGGAGAGAAGGTGAAGGCATTCGGGATAGAAAATGTTGGAGACTACGAAGACTACAGGGAGTGGCTCAATTTCCAGGGCATTCAATACCAGAAAACTACCCCCTACTCACCTCAAAGCAACAGCGTAGGAGAGAAGATGAACCAGACCCTCCTGGACATGACAAGGTGCATGCTCTTTGACGCCAAGCTGCATCCTAGGTGCTGGGCTGAAGCAGCACGTACGGCTACCTACATTGTGAACCTCACACCTACAGCAACTTTGCGAAGGAGAGGCAAGAAGAAGGACACACAACAGTTAAAGATGTCTCAAGACGCATGGTTAGGTAGGAAACCCGACGCCTCCCATCTGAATGTCTTTGGTTGCACCAGCTTTGCCAAGGCCCAAGCCGGCGAGGGTCCTGGAAAGCTTGATGCAACAACACGAAAGTGTATTTTCATTGGCTATGACACCACCCAGAAAGCATATAGACTAAGGGACCGAGGAGCCAATAAGGTCATCTGCAACAAAGACGTAGATTTCCACAAACGGTCTTTGAGTAAGCGAGAGCTTCTCGAACCCAAGAGAACTCAAAAATAGGGAGAGTGGCTCACTCTCCTTGAGGAGGGAGAGAAAGCCCCATCATAATGGCATGAGCTAGGTGCTGCAACAGGGAGAGGGGTTGATGGAGATGACTTGGAGGGATCAAACTCTGATTCCGACGTATCTGATCCTCCTCACCATGGTGAGGGGGATCAAGGAGAATGGGACATGGGTGCTGGTGGAAAGACCTGTCAGGGCTCACGTTGTGGGGTCCAAGTGGGTACCAAAATTAAAAAGAAAGTAGGACAAAAAGGTAGACAATTACAAGGCACGGTTGGTAGCAAAGGGGTTCTCTCAATGGCCTAGCATACATTGCAATGAGACATTTGCTCCAGTTGTGACGCTCGCCTCCATCCGGTCAATGCTTGCCATTGTTGCTACTGATAACATGGAGGTCCACCAGATGGATGTCAAGACATCCTTTCTTTATGGCAAACTTGACAAGGAGGTGTTGATGGAGGTTCTAGAGGGGGTTGATGCTCTCGAGGGCAAGGTGTGCAGATTGGTGAAGGCACTCTATAAGCTAAAACAAACGCCAAGACTTTGGAACCATGATATGGATACATGGCTGAGGAGTCCTTCATGCACTGTGACAATGACCCTAGCATGTATGTGCATGAGAGTGACAAAGGGACCATGTTTGTCGCCTTGTATGTTGATGACTTCATTCTATGCTCTTCTTCAATGCAGCTGCTAGATGATCTCAATGGGCAGCTGACTAGCAGATTTGAGATGAAGGACATGGGTCCCCTTGACTTCTACCTTGGAATCGCCATCAATTATGACAGAGTAGTAGGTACCATTAGCCTGAACCACACAAAGTACATTGACTCCATCCTCAAACGATATGACATGGCAGATTGCAAGCCTCCTAGAACACCCATGAGCTCACTTGCAAGCTCTTTTCCTCCATGTCCCCATCCAACAAAGCGGAGAAAACTGACTCGTTGGGCATCCTACATCATTATGTAGTAGACAGTCTGATGTATGCCATGATCGCCACCCAACCAGATATAGCCCATGCTGTTGGACAGGTGAGCCGGTTTGTGGCCAATCTTAGTCCACTTCATTGGCAAGCTGTGAAGCGCATCATGCGCTACCTTGAGGGGACGCGACACGTGGGGCTCTTGTTTGGAGGCATCGGCGGATCCGCGTCACTTTGACTCATATAGTACACGAGTGCTGATTGGGGAGGGAATTTTGAAAACAGAAAATCTACCTCCCACTTTGTGTGTATGCTGAATGGAGATGATGTCAGTCAGGCAAGTCACAAGCAGGAATGTGTCTCTCCCTCTCAACTGCTGAAGCCGACGTTCAAAGAGATGCAATGGCTATGAAGCTTGCTATCTGAGATGAAGGCAGCACAGGCAACGGCAAAGGTCATCAAGATTGACAACATGAGCGCGATTGACATGTCCAAGAACCCCGTCATATCCAGATGTACCAAGCACATCGAGATCTGCTACCACTTTGCTCAAGACTTGTTATACAAGAAAACAGTGGAACTCGAGTATGTCAGTACCAAGTTGACCTGGGCTGACATGCTTACAAAGCCACTGGACAAGGATCTCCACCAAGCGGGCAAGCAAGGTACCGGCATAGTCAACGCAAGTGATGACAAATGATAATGGTCACTGACGCAATGTGCAAGGGAGAGGTTTTTTTAATACTTTTTAACCTTGTTCAGTGTTATAGGACAGACCAGGAATGCTCTGCCCCTTTTGGAGGTATGACCCCTGGATCCATTGTAATGTGACTCAACTATACTCTGTCTCATGTGAGATATGACTTGCGAGTACACTAAGTGGGTGAGTTGTTACCTTGGCCATCCTTTTTATTTGGACAAGTGAGATGTCATGAGTTTCATCATAAACCCATGCACATCTTTTTTACTATCGAAGCTTCCAAGAAAAAATCCCATAGCTTCTTGGATGCTTTATGGTTGGTCTTTCAGCTTGACACTAGGATGCATATGTGTCAAGCCCACAACGCAAGTATATTGATGGTGTGGCTGGTTCAGACCATTTCCCAGGAGTGTGCTTTTGAGTTCTACGAGTAGGCAGACAGTTTTAAAAGGACTTGTTGTCCATGCTCATCAATGAACCCTTGCTTGGTGCTCTCTTGCGTATTGACGACCTGTTTTTTTTTTCTATATGTAATGCTAATGCGTTAGTACTCCTTAAGGTGAAGTGTATGACTGATTAAGTTTAGGGTGCATTACACATGTTAGCAAAGGATGAAGGTGTAAGATCCTTTGTGAGCCTTCTGGTTTTGCGACTTCTCTGCCAGAGGTAGTTAGCATAGTAGCTAACATATTTCCACAAAGCCTCCACTTTCCACACAATGAAACCCTTTGCACAAGCAGACCTGGACATGTAGTTGGCATTGGTTTAACTTCTCCATTCCCTTGCAAAAGCACTCTGAAGTGAACGAATCCATGGGAGGTGAACACTGCTTTTAAGTACGTATTTCCCCGCTTATACGTTTTGCTATTTGATCCCATGTATTGCATGTTTCCTTCATTACATAGCTTGTATTTATAAATGTTTTTATGCCACACGGTCTTTAAGGAAGGATCATCCCCGTGAACCAGTGTCCACTTACCTCCCAGTATCCAAAAGACTACCCGTTCGAGCTTTGAATGCTTCATGACGAATGAAAGCTTTCCAATGCCACATCACCATGATTGTGTTTTGAGGTACCGTGGAAAACAAATACTAGCGTATAGCAGTTCTTCCATACCCTAATATGAAGGCTACATTGTACAAAGTGATGTATGATGTTTAGATTTTCAAATGCCTGGTTTTAGATGGTTTTGTTGGCATGGCATCCGCAAGGTGTCAAAATGTTCACTGCTTCAGTGTAAACTAGATACATTGCCTCTGTGCTTCAAGCTAGTGTCGTTGGCTCTCCAGTTTTATGTATCAACAAAGAACAATGGATTACCACAAAATACTAAGTACAAATCAGGTGAGAGTTTCCTATGAAGGAAAACCAGATTCTATCTAGTGAGGATCCCAAGTGGTGTGAAGGGTTATTTCTTTGTGCAAGCATGCATGGGAGCAACATACATGCCTCTAGGTGCCGAGACACATGGGGTGCTTCACATGCTTTGTGGTCAACTGGGGCCAACCCCGAGTATGATAAAGCAAAGGCATACTGTAAGTACGTTGACTGGAGACGTTAGTAGCCTAGAAGCAAAGCTCGGAGTTTCCTCATGATTTCCATATGGCCAACTTGCCTGGGCACATCTGGTGCACAAATACGAGGAATGTCAAATTGGGATCAACATGAGTCCTTGTGGTAAACCAGCAAGTTTATATAGAATCCTTATTGTTCAAAAGTTGACATTTGAAATGCACGTGGAGACTTGTTGAAGTTTTCTTTGGAAGAAAGCTTCTACGTAGCCCATAAAAAACCCTTTATATATTACATTTGTAGAT
>SZWC01008712.1:56585-76585 GCA_023375785.1 Penium margaritaceum
GTTCATATGATGCAAGTGTTCAATTATAGTTATCACCTGCTCTTTCTCGAAAGTAAGATGCAATAATACTCAAGGCTACAAGGTACGATAACGGCTGGCATCTACAAAGCAACGTGGCCTGCTGTAGTGGAAGGATAAGGCACATGGGGAAACTGTTGAATGGAGTGATAGAAGCTCCTATGACCACATTCAAGGAAGTATTCTTGCTAGGGCCACATGTATAACGGTGGTAGCCATAACACACTTGAATTTCTCCATGCTAATAGCAATTAAGGTATGTTATCGCTAGTCCATGTGTAGAGCTGTGCACCTAAGGATCATGGTTCCTTTGATTGGGATGCTATTGAGATCCCTTGGATGACCCAACAGTCATATACTTGGCAGTCAGAATGGCAATGAGGCTTTTGTCAAGGCCCAAAGGTTGGGATCTCCATGAGGACATGTATGTGTCTTTTCGTCTAGACATCCTATACATGTAGTTATTAACCTTGAAAAAATTCAATTCCACAAATTACATACTCTGTTTTCCCAGGCACACAAAGCACCACGTAACAACGGGGAAAGAACTTGCTCCGCTAAGGGAGAATTGGAATGTTATATCGCAAAAATCCCATAGATTCCATTTAGGAAATCCACACATGTGTGTATGCGTGTATGTGTGTGCGTGTGTGTGTGTGTGTATGTGTATGTGTATGTGTGCATGGGATGAACCACATCGGAGTTTGTTGCGTACATGTTTCTGGATCTTTATCACATAAGGCCATTTATGGTGGCTAGCACAACAATGCACGTGATGGACCTGTGGCACATCCTCGTCACAAAGGCTAGGAGGGATGAAAACAACCCATTTGAGTGGTGCCTGGAAATGGGCCTATGTCCAGATAACAGTACAATCACAATTGGCTGTGAGCCATGCTGGGAGCCTACATAATGATACAACGTTGCGTCAAATAAACCACGTGACATCCGCCTTGACACCAATATGGATGTCAACGTGCTAGCTTTGTTGCGCTGCATCCAAGTACATTCAATAAAAGTACAAGCCTCTATGAGTATTTAATAGAATAACAACCATTCATTTCAATGTGCAACCCATGTAGGAGACATGCAAAGGTGTAGTTTCCAATGCCATGGATGCGTCATGAGACTGAAATACACATCTTGTGAAAAAACACGCAGTTGGGTTCCATGAGCTACATTGTCTTCAAATACAACTAATCATGTTACTCCCATGTTTGGGCCCTTTACTAGTACTAAGCAAGAACAGGTATGATTTTTCTCATGAAAATCTTACCACCGGATGTTTATCTGTCCATCGGTCTTTGTTGTCTCACCCGTTGATTCAAATCATGGTCTTTACAACATGATTTTGTGCATGCTTGACATGTGTTGCAAGATTCTCATGATCCATATACAACAAGACATCCTCGTATGATTATGGGCATGTTTTTCCACTGCATGGGTGTCTTCCCTGCGTGTACATGAGATCAAGTCCGGAGTTTATGAGAAGTCCAAGTCTTCACATTTTATGTTGGGAGTATGTTGGCTCATGAGGGTATAGAGGCATTGTGGTAAAGTTTGAGGGTATTGTTTAATTTCTTCTACTATACTATTAAGGGATTTAGCCATTCCAATTATTTTTAGGATTTTCTCTTTGTTTATCTACCCCTTTCGAATGTATTGTTGTTTACTTGAGAAACTGGACACTAGAAAAAATGCCTGATGATGTTTTTGTAGCAAAAAATGTATAGGAGACGTGCGTCCGGCTGCCGCGGAGCGCTCGCTGATGGAAACTTCAAAATTCAGATATGCAAATGGTTATTTGAAATTGGTCACTAGTGGTGCATCGGCCGTTATGCTCTTGTCATTGTGCGCATGCATTGTGCAGTCGGTCACCAGCACGTTCACATTAGGGGTCGGCATATCCAAAGCATTGATTTCATCGTGATGCACTCACATGGCAATTGGTCTTGTTAAGTTGACTGGTTACAGTGGCATTAGAAGGAGGCCGTCGGGTCGTGACTCGCACTTGTGTTGGTACATTGTCGTAGTGCCATGCATTGTAAATGGGTGCATGTTAGAATACGCCATGCAAGTTTACATCTCGTGACCATGGTGACTAGCACCGAGCTATTCGACATTATTTCGTTTGATACTGCATGTTACGTGAGCTAGCAGGACCAAGGTTATCCTGTGATGCAACCTAGTCATGGAAGGCCAAGGAAACACCGGACTCTCCTCCCTCAATCGGTTGCACCTACCACGTCAGCATTGCTCGTAGAAAAGATTAAGGATGGCTTGCACAAGATTCTGCATGGATATCTCCCATAGCATAATGAAAAGCGAGTTCTCTGACCTAAGAACAATTCTAGAGCTGACTATGACTATGACATGCTCTTGGACGTCAATGCTACTATCACTCTTGGTGAAAAGGCAGGAGCAGCTTGTAGCTCTGCTCCTCATGAAAATGTTCAAATGAAGAACGAGAATCCATGGAGTGTATTACAATGAACGTGCTCTTGAGGAACTTGAAGTAGATGCCATGGCAGACGAGGTGGCAATTTTTGTTGACGCAATCAACACCGTCCTCTAGATGCCTCATCCACCACTTATACAAAAAAATCACCGTGGACAGCATCCACCACAAAGTAAAAGATGTATATGGAGTGGCATGGCTTGACCACGTACCCATCATCCATGCCGCTGTCATCCGATATGCGAGCATTGTCAAGACCACCTAGCATCCACGTCAACACTATCGGCTTTCCCATCCGCCATCCACATATCTAAAGCTGTCTCTACCGATGGTCCGTACATGGTGCAAGCTCGCCATCAACAATTTGTACATGAACCATGTTTCCACGTTATCCAACTCCTTGCACACCTATATTGATGAATTTGTCAAGAAAATTTTGAGGATGTAGGGAAGCATGGACCCAAGTCCTACTTTATGGAGCACTCCGAAGTGAAGTGCAAATTGGTGCGCATGCTTGTTCACACGCACGATGATACAACATCACTGTTTTCCATTACCATACAAAACAAAGAAATGTTTACAGGTGCCCTTAGTCGGCAGTTGGACTTCATGGCTGACATCCACATGTTACCCGTCGAACCCGTCTCTTGCAAGACATCAAGGGTCACGAGGAGTTTGGTTGCTATGACATAACCAAGTTCTGGTTCGACGACCCCTAGTGGAACAAACAACTCACTTTCCAGATTGTCGTACCATCGAAAGAAAAACTCCAACGAATGCTATTGCATGATTGCTATGGCACCGCCCAAGGTGGACACTTGAGCAGTGACGAGACTCCAAAGAAACTCTTGGAGTACTTCTGGTGGGACAGGGTTCAAACCGACATTGCGAACGACTAGAAGATCTGTGTTGTGGACCAGTGTCGTAATACAAGACGGACAAAATGCCTAGGTTCGCTTCACCCTCTATCAGTTTCCAGATAACCATAGTTGGATATCTTCATGGGCCACGTGACGGGTTTGCACGTTACACCCGAGGAGTTGATGCAATACTTGTGATGGTCAAATGGTGCTCGAAGATGCCTCACTTCATCCCAATGACATACACGGACACTGCTTAGGGAACACTGCGCATGTTTTTCTACAACATCGTTTGACTAAATGGTGTCCCCTCACCCATCACCAGTAACAAGGAATGATCTTGCGTATGTTCACCAACAGATTTCGTAGAGGCCGATGACTCGGTGTGGTGGTCGGATTTAGCTATCAACATCCTACCATGCTTGAGTAGACAACCGAGCTAGGTGCACTAAGTAAACACTTGAACAATTACTCTTATCTGCATGCAAGTTTCATGGCATTGGCTATAAAATATCAAGATTCCACACAACTCAAAGACTCTAGCTTCATAGGGAAAGAATATGTACGAAGTGGTTCATTACCAACTCCCCTCAATTCGGCGGATCTGCAAAGTTCAACCAACATAGCGACAGTTGACGTGAAGCAGCGAGACTTCAAGAGCATCTGGACCAAGTCAAACAATTGCAAAGATACATGAGGCTATGAAAAAAGTAGCTGGCAAGGAACAGGCAAGAATAGAGTTCCATGTCAATGATTGTGTGCTGGTGAACATCAGTCGTCCACTTGTGAGGACATGATTGCGCCAAACTCAATCCCAGGTAGTTGGGGTCGTTTGTGATCAAGATGCTGACACTTGTCGTTGAAAAAATAAAACAATCGGACAACATAGCAGTCCATCCACTGTTCCACACCAGTTGAGTGAAAATCTACGGAGAGAATAGCACTCATTCTTCCCACAAAGATTTGCCACCTCCACATGCTATCGACGCAAACGAGGACACGTAGTAGAACGCAAAAAATATTGGGATAGCATCACAATAGAAAACTCATGGAGTTTACATCCAAGTGGCAAAGCTACATTGCCTTGAATAATACATGAGAGCTCTGTGACAGTCTATATGATGTGGTACATCACATTGACAACTACTTTAGCCAACGTTGACTTATGTCTCACAACGTGCCGGGATGTCACAACGAAAAAGGGAGAAGTGTCACGTCTCTAACATAAACGAGTCTATAGATTCCACACACGAGCGTTTTTGTTGCTACATTTGTATCTCGCCACGCATAGGCCTCACTATATTACACTGATCGGCCGAGAGCATTGTTGCAATCTGTGCGTAACTCAAGTGTGGCTTGTCCTAGAAGGTTCAGACAAGTTGCAAGAGAGGTCGAGAGAAGTATTGTGAACTATGTCGACATCTTGATGGTCTAATTCTTGACGGTACTAGAACTTTATTAAGTCATGCCTCTGTTTTATTGAAGCTCCCTCACTTAAGGGAATATCTTCACAAAGCAACCACTCATGATGTCGCGTCACATGGGTTGCTTGACTTGAGCGCCTAAGACCACAAGCGTGCCTCATTATGTTTTCCGTTATCATATTCATGTACTCCATAACTCTGATACTTGTCATGAAAAACTTCTGCAGTATCGGATTCATTTGTTTTCCCTCGTGAAACCTTTTATGCTTTGCACCTGATCTGATACGTACCAGACGTACACAAGTCCCTCGTCTTTCCGAGAGGGTTTTTCTGTCATCACACAAATAGCCCACTACACAATAAGAACTCAGATTTCACTCCGACGGTCAAGGGCAGTCCGGCCAACTTCCCTTGCCCTCCGGTGAACCTTCTCATACTTCTGATAACTTTGACCACTTTCAAGTCTCGACAGAAGTGTCATGACCTTTCGTTTGATGCCTCGATGCATTGAGACAATCGCGATTTATGAAGATGCATCTTGCATCTTTGCCTTCGATCTTCAAAGCCCCCCGATTCCTCGGCCAAGATTCTTGATCCAACCGCTCACAATGCAACTCCACATGTGTCGCTGGACAATCGACTCGACGATTTCAACTATGTCTCATTTGTAGATCGACAGATGTATGTATGTATGTATTCGATCGTTTTGACACTTGCCATTGAAGTACAGTTACTGCTAATTATGAATTGCTCGAGTATTTCAAATTCCAAAAAGTGTTTTGCCTCACAACTTCTAACTATTCACCATCTATGCTCCGCTTGGCATAACCCCTTTTGTTATAGCGCAATGGTGCTGGAGAGGCAGCTGACTACTTTACCCTTTCGGAGGACTATATTGCACAAGCCGTTAGCACATTTTGCACGTGAAGACTTCGTAGACCTCACAACTACAAAGTGAAGCGAGTGAGCACATCTGACAACCAGTAGCTGATCTTTGGTGATGACTTCGGCAACGACATCATAATGTACCCATGCACGCGAACCCCAAAGCGGCGGCAAACACTGGCGTGGCAGGCTATATGGCAGCCCGATAAACCCCTATGGCTCCGACGGCCAACCCAGTCATGGATCCAACGGCGGTAAACCAGCAGTCCCTACTCACAGCCTTGACGTCTACAACGGGAACGACAGGTGGCACTAGAAGACATGCACAGATCAACGAGGATTGGCAAACTGTGTCTCTGCGCTTGAGAGGATCAACAGCCACTTGCTCCAACATCTCAACATCACGATGGAGGCTCTTCGCAATACAAGCACACGAGAGGCGGTGCTTGTCGATAGAAGTATCCAACTCTCAAGCAAACCCAAGATTTGTCTTGCCCCACCAAAACCGTTCGATCATGCAAAAACCAAGGGACCGACGGTTCAGATGTGGCTAACAAGTTTCAAGGTCTACTTCACCAGTGCTGGCGCCAATGACGATCAGATGAAGACTGACCTCACGGCCGCAGTTTTGTGTAACACGGCACTAAGTTATTGTTCTGACTTAAAGGCCATCCAATGGCAATAGGAGACCGGTGGGGCATCGTCAACGGCCAACGGCGCCCGTCTCATGTTGCCAATCACAGGCCTTCTGCCCTTGGAGTAGATCATCCCACAATGGCAAGACGAGCTGACGCCACCAACTGATGAGAGCAAGTTCTTGCACGCAATGCTCGTATAATTTGGACGAATGCACGAGAAATGCAGTGCTCGGTAGAAGCTCTAGCATCTCCGTCAACAGGCTAGGATGACATAGTTCACACAGAGATTCCACGAGATCATCACTGGTATAGGTATCGCTCCCAATGAGCTCTGTTTTCACTACAACAACGGCCTCAAGTGAAACATCCGGCGAGCGATCGCCATTTTGGCATCTAAAACGGCTTACCGTAAAGGATCATAACAGTAGAAAGGGTCGATAGTACGGAGTACAATGCTCGGATCCACGAATCTTACGGCTGGCGACTTCCCAACCACAATCAGAAAGAGTGAATTGGGGAACTCCTTGACTGTGATGGAAGTAGACGCTGTTGACCCAAGGGATACGTGCACCTGTTACAATCACGAAAAAGTTGAACACATTGCTCCAAGTTGCCAGGGAAAGCAGCAGGCCAACAAGGGGGGGAGTCGCGAAAAAAGAGTCAGGAAATGACATAGGACACGAGTAAAAGGTGCAACTCTTGTACACGAGGAGCCATACACGCTGAGCGATCGTCCATCTAAACGGCCTACAATGGTACAGAGGGTTTCCGGGCTCACGAAGTTTGATAAGGGGTACGAGGAAATCCAACCGGTGGTATTACTAAAGGTGCAACCTCAAGGTTCTAGGAGTCGCAGAACGACACCAACACTATTAGATGGAGGAGCTCATCACAACTTTGTAAGCAACGACATGGTTTGTAAATTGGATGTACAGACCGAATCGGGGGTGTTTGAAGGAAAGGACATCGGTGGAAGATTGCAAATATGGAGACTCCAAGAACTACTACGACTACAAGTGGGGGATCTGCGAGAGATAGCAGTCTGGAAGTCATGCCCGATGAGTGACCACAAAATGGAAATCGACAGTGCCAAGTGACCACATCCATGCGTGGGGCAAATGACGACAGCAGAAGCAACAAAAGTAACCAAGGAGCAAAAACCTGTGTAGACGGTATCACTCATTGTGGCCAAGAATCACATCTGACAAGGAGCTCATGTGTGGCTCGTAGATCTCTAGCCAATGGAGGAAGCGGAAGTGGCATCAGCTGACTCATCGCCCTCATCGGCATCAACAAAGTTTCTGATGGTTCGTGAGGACTTCGCACCTCTCATCCGAGAGTTTGTGGACTTCTTCCTTGACAAACTCCCGAAAACCATACCACCTCAATGCGACATCAACCATCACACCGAGCTTAAACTGGGCAGCCCACCCATAGTTTGAGAGACCTATTGGATGAGCAATCACAAGCTACCCGAGCTAAAAAAGGAGCTTGACAAGATGCCCAATCAAGGATTCATTTGCCCATGCACATCACCATACTCCGCACTGGTACTGTTCGTGAGAAATAGAATTGGAAAAATGTGAATATCTGTAGACTACCGGACGTTGAACGATGCTACCATAAAGAACCGCTGTCCTCTTCCCTGACCTGGCAAACTTTTCAGCCAACTCCAAGGGGCCCAAATCTTCACCAAAGTCGATCTGCACATCGGTTATCACCAGATCCATTTGGTAGACACCGAAATCAAGAAGTCAACCTTCTGAACACGCTACATTCATTTTGAGATCACGGTTATGCCGCTTGGACTTTCGAATGTCCCGACAACGTTCATGGCGGCAATGAACAATATTTTATGGCCATGCATCGACGGATTTGTTGTGGTATACCTCAACGACATCCTCGTATACAGCCGCATCCCGGAGGAGCACGAAGATTGCTTTGAAAAAGTTCTCGAAGTTTGAAAAAGAGTGAAAAGTTAAGAAAATTCTCCACGTGCGACTTTTGTCGTCATTGGATCGAGTTTTTTAGTCATGACATCAATGGTGGATGGATGATCATGGATCAGAAGAAGTGGCAGCAGTCGACGATTGAACGACGCCGACCAACGTCCAAGACGTTCAAGCTTTTACTGGCTCCTACAATTACTGCCGACGCTTTGTACTGGGTTTTTCCTGAGTGTGAACGCCTCTCTCGGATCTCACTCAAGAAGAAAACGAGTGGAGGTAAGGAGATAGCGGAGAAGAGGCGTTCGCCGCTTTGCAGAACACTCGGGCCTTTGCGCTAGCCTTGCAATTAGCCGATCCAACGCTCAACTACGTCATGGCTACGGACGCCTCCGACCGAGCCATCGGCACGGTCCTCCTACAACATCATGGCAACGGAGAGCAACCGGTCGCATACATGTCACAAAACTACGAGGACCGAAACTCAACTATGTTTAACACGAGAAGGAGATGTTAGCAGTCGTGCACGCATTCAAGACGTGGTAGTGCTATCTTTAACGCCATGGATGCGCCGTACGCACCAACCATCATGCGCTGAAACATTTGAAGACATAGCCGAGTCTCAGTCGACATGAAACCCGATGGATATAGTTCCTTGAATCCGGGTCCGACTACGATATTGAGTACCAGCCAGAAAACTTCAACCCAACAAGCGTGCTCAGTCGCCGAACAGATGTGATGGCTGAGACAACAATGCTACATTTGCAGTAAGGTCCGTATCTCGAACAATTGTACATACAAGGCTACGACCAGCATTGTGGATATGACAAGGAAAAGTTCTGGTATGACGCAACCTATTGGTAGCGACAATTCACTCACCAGGTGGTCGTTCCTCCCAAACAATTAACTCCGCCACATGCTGCTTGAAGAATGCCACGACACCAGTCCAGGTAGACATTTCAGAAAAGACAAGACGCTGAAGAAGGTGGCAAAGCACTACTGGTTGGACAAGATGGAAGCCGGCGTGGCCAACTTCTACAAGTGTTGCGACATGTGTCAACGACAAAAATCCCCTCGCATGAGGCCACTCGGACTTCTACAACCGCTCCCTATTTCAATGGAACCGTGGATTGACATCTCCACGGACTTTGTCACAGGATTACCAATCACACCCGAAGGGTATGACACATCCTCGTGGTTGTGGACAGGCGTTCCAAGATGTCTCACTTTATTCCGACGACAACCACCATTTGAGAAGGTGTATGGAAGCTTCATAGCGACACAGCCGCTCACTAGGCGATAGTGCCTGGTCAGATAGTGGCGACACTCACAAGTCGTACACACAACGGCAAGGGTCTGGCTAGGAGACACAAGGCAAAGTGTCACAATGTTTCAATAACATTTGCAGAGAGATGAAAAATGACAGGTCCATGACATAACTACCTGCCGCGGAGCACGGCGGGTGTCGCACGCGGTAGCACAAGATCTATCCTAAAACCGGCCCAAAACCATTGTATTGGCTATAAATCAACACAGACATGTTAGAGCGCTACACGGTCTGAACATAGACGCGTAGAATCACAAGTCGGATGCTACGTCTGGTCACATGCATGCATCCGACATCAAACGGTGGATACACAATGCAAAAAAATGCAAATCGGGCCGAAGGCCAGTGCACCGATAAACTCCTACGTGCTGTAGAAAAAGCTGTATGAGGTCCAGGGCAGCGTCTAGAGCTCTGGGACGGTTGTCGGTCAGCTCCAAGCTGGTAGTCCACCATAAAATGATGCACCGGTACCACTAGGGTCCACATCAAGGATCTGCACGGGTATGGACACGACCGAGTGGTCATGGTAAACTGTACAGGTTGACAGGAACGTCACAAATCACAATCCCCCCCATGACACGATGGTATGCATGTCCATACACGTGCCGCACTGAAACGAGTACAACAACGAGTGCAAAACCAGTTGTGACACAAACACTGGCACACTTCACACTCAACCACTCTCAAGCAAGGGGCGAAGCCCAGCAAACAGAATGGCCACCAGAAACTTCCCGCGTGCTAGTGCCTTCGTCGAGAAGTCAGCGCGCTGCATGTCAGTGCCAACCCATATGATGGAGATCACGTGTCGCTCCACCAGATCACGTACAAAGTGATGCTCAACCGCAATGTTCTTCGTGCAAGCATGAAAGAAACCATAGTTCTTTGGAATGGCAAGAGCACTATGGTTGTCGCAACGAAGCACATCAGTACGTACTGACTGACCCAGCTCAAGGAACAGGCGCTACAGCCGTACTACTTCAGCGGCCCTTGCACCAAAGCAACATACTGTGCCTCTCATGAGCTACATGTAATGCAGTCCTGCTTCTTGCTACGCCAGGACACAACGGTACCACCGAGCAAGAACACTTAACCGGTGCAACAACGTCCATCTCAATTCCAGGCCCAGTCGCTATCCGTGTAGCCGTCAAGGACCACCGAACACTGCCGGCGAAATGAGAGTCCAAGTTACGGTGTGGAGACCACGTACCGCACCACTCACATCGCCACATGAAGGGCTCCAGCGCATTGAGCTTCCAAGAGCTGTACAAGGAGGTTGACGGTGAAGGCGATGTCAGGGCGTGTGGTAATGGGCAGGTACATCAGAGATCTGATGAGACAGAGGTAAAGGTCACATCCACTGTCTCCCGCAACTGTGTGGGATCGTCCACCTTCAGGACATCCTGCCCGTTAGGTGTGAGAGGTGTGGAGGTTGTGGGTACTCCGCCAAGGACGTCGATGAAGCGCTCCTCCACAACACGTGTGTATCGGGCCTAATGCAGCAGTAGTGTCGGAAGTCTGCGGTCTCGCACAATCTCCATGCCAAGAAGTACAGTTGTAGGACCAAGGTCCTTCATCCTATGGGAAGTCTAGAGGACCGCCTTGGCCTCCTTTACGGCCTCCATGGAAGGAGACGCAACCAAAAGGTCGTCAACACAGACGAGGATGTGGTGAACCCCTCAGGCTTTTGTCGGATAAAGAGAGAGGGATCTCCCTCACTCTATACATATCCCGCAAGAGTCAGGGTACCAGTAATCTTTTGGTTCCAACACGGAGGAGACTGCTTGAAGCCGTACAAGGACTTGCGCAAGCGCCAGACCTTGTCACCGTCCTCAAAGCCAGGTGGCTAAGCCAAGTGAATCTCCTCATCCAAAGAGCCATGGAGGAACGCATTGTTCACGTCCATTTGGTGCAGTTTATAGACATGCTGAGCCACTACACTGAACATAGCGCGAGCTGAGGTCATGCGACTGACAGGGGCAAATGTGCCATTGTAATCAATGCCCTCGATCTGATAGTACCCCTTGACAACCAAGCGAGCCTTGTGGCGTTCTAGTGAGCCATCTGGCTTTAGTTCTTTGCAAAAGACCCACTTGACCTGAATAGCCTACCTCCCAAGTGGAAGGTCGACTAGCTCATAAACTCTGTGCTCTCGGATGGCGTGCAACTCATCATTGCAGCCTGTGATGAGAGAGCTTCTCTCTGTGTGCCCGGGTCACGCGCCATAAAGAGAGAGCTCTGAGTGGTAAGAGCACATGTCTCAGTGCTGGGTATGATGACCACAAGGTCAGCTACTGCATCAGAAGCGATATGAAACTTGCGAGTGACAAGATCGTGCCCCACGGGATATGTTGGATGTACCTTTGTGTGCTAAGTGCGAACACTCAGGCCTAGAGCCTTTGTGCCGGCATCACCACTCACGATGTTGCGAGTGGAGCGTCTGGGTGCGGGACTTGACACTCGCTGGACTCCGGAGTCCAATGGTCGAAGATGACCGCCGGGCTCACGTGAGTAACCTGGGCTCAAGGGGCGCACCCGAGGCTCAAAGACAGGCATGACCATAGCTGGTGAGGGCCGAGGCAAAGGAGATGGTGATGCCGTGCAAGGAGATGTGTGTGTGGGGGACACGGGGCTGGTGATAGTAGGAGCAGGTGAGGCAGGACCACGCACAGAGGCACAAGTACTAGCAGACACAGGTATAGGATCATGGGTACCTGTGGGGTGCGAGGGAAAATGGGTAGAAGCTAGCTGTGCTGTATACGTCTCTGGGCCGACAGTGATGATCACTAGGTCATCAAGAGCCGGAGACCAAGAAGTGGAGGGATCTCAAACGGATACATCAACCGAGGGAGAGATGCTCGTAGGCTCAGACTCTCCCATCCGTCAAGAAATCTCACACGTGGGAACGTGCGTGACGGACAGCGACGTGATCGATGTCAAATCATGGTAGGTGAGAGACTCAAAGAAGAATCCATTACGTGACTTAATAATGCGATGATGAGCAGGATCCCAATAACGCCAGGCCTTCGACCGTGCAAAGGTGTCCATGAAGGCATACAACCGATCCCGTAGTGAGACCTTGGACCCCTGCTGGTCCTCGGTGTACCACGCAGAAGCCAAGTACCCCCAGACGCGAGCGAGGCATAGGTCAGCATGGTGGCCAAACCAAAGCTCGTACGGTGTGACATGGTCCAAAAGGGGACTGTGCGGGAGGCGGTTCCAAACCCAAGTCATGTAGGCAAATCCTTCAAAGGCGAAGGACTTCAGGAGACCGCACTCATACTGCAAAGCGCAAACTGCATCCTCCATGGTACGATTCCAACACTCACAAACTCTGTTCTGCTTAAGAGTAGCAGGAGCGGAGACCTAGGGGAAAACCCCGTGCTCGACGAAGAAACTGTCCATCTCGCCATGAAACTTGCCGCCACGATCCCAGCGGAAGGTATGCAGCGTGTGGCAGGACCGACGCTTGGCCATCACGAGCCAAAGACTAACCGCAAGAGCGGCGTCACTCTTCTGGCGCAAATTGTAGACCCACCGCATCGGGGTAAAGTCATCAGTCAGGGTCAGGATGTATCGACCCCGATCGGGCGGAGACTCGAAAGGGAGAGGACCGAGAAGGTCCGAATGGACTACCTCAAGAGGGCAAAGTGCGCAAGAACGAGAGTCAAGGTAGGTGCAACGATGCATCTTACCCTGAGCACAAACGATATAGTTGATTTTAGGCGGCTCCTCGAAGAAAGCCGCATCAAGACCAAGTGCGGGATGTGTCCGAATGAGCTTTGACATAGTCATGGAGCCCACAAGATGCAGATAACGATGAAGCAATTGTTAGAGCTCATCAGACAAAACGCCAAAGACAAAAACACGAGCAGGAGGGGAGGGGGATAAAGGAGGAGGAGAAATCCAAGAGACGCAATACATGTCATCCACGACATAGGCACAAAGAACAACGCTATGGGTGTTAATAGTAGTCACCGTCGCGAAGTGTGCAGTGTACTCCATAGAGAGTGCCATCAATGTGAAGGCACGTACAGAACGCAAACTAAGCTCAAGGTCAGGCACAAAAAACACCTTGGAAAGATACAGGGGGGCAGATGGACCATGGAAGTACACAACCCCAATACCCTGGACTGGTAATGACTGACCAGAGCCTGTGCGGATGGAACGAACGGACGCAACCGGACCGAGAACAACGGAGTCGCTATGCCAACAGGTCATGTGCTGAGTGACACCAGAATCGATGATCCAAGTGCCATCGGGATCACGATTCGAGGACGTCACTGTACAACAAGCAATGGAACACTCGGCCTCAGACGTGTGCTGGACAACATGTAAGGAGGAACGACAAAGGGCACAAAGGTGAGACTCCTGAATCCAATCGGTATTGTGAGGCTGACCGTCATCACATGCCAGATGTGCCCCCCCACACAAGTCATCACAAGCTATAACGACAGACAAAAAATCAGTCTATGGACCATCCTGCTGTGACAACACAATCTCACCTCCCTGGAAGCGAAAAGCCAGAAAGTAATGGAGCTCGGTGATGGTGCGGTCACGTGGATTTGGGTCACCACTGCTCGCTGGTGGTGAAGCGGGACCTGCTGCAGTCATGGCCGCCGCGCACCGAGAGGATGTACTGCTAGATGTAGACCGTAGTGCATGCATAGCCTGAAGCCCGTGAGATATCTGCGCCCAGTTGAGCGGCTGCTAGAGCTCGGTGTAGCGATGAGCGCCTCCATAGTTGTAGTAGTGAAGAGAGCGTCCACTGCTACTCCCTGATGATTGCTGCTGCTATGATTGTTGATGGCCCGAACCGCGCCTCCATCGCCCCTTCTTCCTATATGCTGCTGCTGCCACACCCTGTGTCTGAGTCGGGGTAATCAGGGTGAAAGAGGAAGAGGAGGACATGCCAGAGGATGGAGGAGTAGATGGCATGAGGGGCGTTGGTGGTGATGCGATGACTTCTGTAGCAAGGGGACTCTCCTGATGAGCCCCGGCTGCCTCACGGGCGGAAGTCACCTAGAGAAAAAGCTGATGCGCCCAGGGAAGAAGCTATAGGGAGGTGGAGAAGGGCTCGAGCACGGCGTCGCTATACCTTGTGTAGATGTCTACATGCTCAAGGCAAACTCCGAGCATGATTGTACGGAGTGCCCACAACTTTGTGCCTCCTGAGGTCCCAAGGCACATGTAGATGCACATGGCGTCACGAGTAGTCGGCTATGGACTCGGGAGGTCTATGACGAAGGGAGTGAAGAGCATGAATGTGGGCAGCGCGGGTGGCGTGTGTCTATACAGCCAGGAAGGAAAATGTCATGTCCCAGCCTCCATGTGGATCAACACATGTGCCTGTGCCGGCCTCTCCAAGGAATGAGCGGATGTCTACAAAAAGTCTCACGCGGCATGGCATAAAGGAGTCCACGCATCGCCCCGGCCGCTGTCAGCACCTGTGCTCGATCCATAATCTGATACAGACTGTGGTAATATGGCCACACTCCCTTTGAAGTGGCTCAAACCTGGAAAAGGATCTCCTAACAGTCAAAACTGACCTCGCTGACATACCATGGGGGCGGTGTCTCAAAATCCTTGGGTTGCCACTCCGTAGAGAGAGCAACACAGGCTGAGAAGGATGAGGGATGGGGAAGACACTAGGAAGAGGAAAGTCACTGGGGTGGAGATCAGATGGGGATCGAATCTCGAGAGGAAAGGAAGGAGACGTGTGTGGGGGCCGAGAGCTCGTCTGGATTTGGCGAAGACGCTCCTCAAGCATGCCAATCTCACTCTTGTGAAAGCCGCCCTCCATGCCTGGCATGTCGGGGTCCTCATCCCAAGGATTGCGTGATGGTGGATCGCGTCCTCCTCATGTCACCGGTGCTGGTGCTGACTACTGTGCAGAGGGTACGACATCGATTGCTCCCTCGGAGGTCTACCGTGGGGCCGTGGATTGACCATGAAGAAGCTCAGTGAGCGTATGGATGGCATCAGTCTACTGTTGCTGCAGACGACACATCTCGTTGTGCTGGCTCCGCAGGTCCCCAATAGCCTGTGAGCGTGGGCTCATGACCCCTGAGGAGGAAGAAGAGGGATCTAGCGGTCTCTTGCCCTTATCACCGGCCGGAGCCATGTCAGCGCTCCGTATGGGTTGAGATGTCAAATTGGTTGGACTGCATAACCGTCAGCGATTCTCGGCGAGTTGAAAAGCTTGAAACTTTTGACATTTCTAACCATGAATTTTACCTAGGAAAGTGATGACGTCAGCAAGGGTTTGCCGACGTCAGTACACATTTGATGACATCAGCAAGAAAAATACTGACATCAGGACAGTCCTCCTTTTTTTTACAGCCCTCGCGGTTGTTGCCTTGCTGCACGGGGGCGGCTGCTCCATAGCAGCCGCACGAAAGGTGTGCGAAAGCTCTATAACAGCTTGTGCTCAACTGCTGCTACTACTGCGTTGACATGTGCAACAGTAGCCATGCGGCTGTGCGCGCAGCTGTGGTAGCAGGTGCGCACTACTACTGCTGTTGCTACACGCTACGGTTGTTATGCGCTACTGATACCGCGTGTTGTTGCTACGCTGTTGCTCTGCTGATTTGTTGTTGTTGATGATGTATGCTATTACTATTGCTGCTCAATGCTATCGCTGCTGTGTGCTGCTGCCGCCGCCGCTGCAACAACGCTGCGTGCTACTCTTGCTACGCGTTGCTGCAGCACGTTGCTGCTACCTCGCACTGCTGCTGCTGCTGCCTGCTGTCACAGCAGCGGCCTGCTGCCACCGCTGCTAGTGCCAATGTCAGTAATTGCTAGCGGTTGTCGCATACTGCAGCTATCGCTTGCTGCTGCTAGCGGCTGCTGGTGATGCACTCTCATGTGCTAAAGGTGGGTGATGTTGACGGCAGTCGGCTGTCGTCGATAGGTCCTTGTGGATTGGCTGTAGTGGTGACGCTCACTACTGCTGCTCTGCTGCGTCTCTGGTGCATACCTCGGCGAGAACCCTCTCACCACTTTGATGAAATGAGAAGACGCGTGGAAGCTTCTCAGCGACACGGCCGTTGACTAGGTGTCAATGCCTGGTCAAACAGTGGCGATAGTCATAAGTCGTACACACAACCGTTTGGATCTCGGTATGAGACACAAGGCAAAGTGTCATCATGCTTGAATAGCATTTGCAGAGAGAGATGACAAATGACAGGTCCATGTCATAAGTACCTGCCGCGATGCACAAGAGGTGTCGCACGCGGCAGCACAAGATCTGTCCTAAAACCGGCCCAGAACCATTGTTTTGGCCGCAACACAGCGTAGACATGTCAAAACGCTACGCCGTCAGATTCTAGACGTGGAGAATCACAAGCCAGACACTATGACTGGTCACATGCATGCATCTGGTATCAAACGACGCAGCGGTACCACCAAGGTCCGCATCAAGGATCTGTAGGGGTATGGATACGGCCAAGTGGTCATAGTAAACTATACAGGTTGACAGGAACGTCACAAATCACAACAACCGTTACTGCCAAAGGAATAGCACAATTGTTTCTAAACAACATCGTACGACTACATGGCGTATCGAGAACCATCACGAGCGATAAGAACAGTCGATTCAAGAGCCCTTTCTGGCGCGAACTAATGACTCGCTATGGCAGTCGGGTCCAAGTTTCAGTGGCGTTTTACCCTAAAACAAATGGCCAGACGAAGCAGACCAGTTAGACGGTCGAACAACTTCTCCGGACAGTATGCGAACCTCACGGGATGGATTGGGCACAAAAAATCCCGACTGCCAAAATCGCATACAACTCGGCCATCTCCACAGCAACGGGTAAATCTCCATTCAAAATGGTGTATTTCAGATTTCCTGCCACACCAGCCGGACTACATATCCAAAGCAACATTCCCCCGGTTGATGTTCAATGGTACGACTTCTCCACCATTTAGGAAGAAACACGGCAAACACTCGCGAAGACACAAGCGGCGATGAAAGAAGCAGCTGATTGACATCGCATCAACGATGTGTTTGCCACAGGCGACAAAGTTCTCCTTAGTTTGGCGAACATCAAACTCTGCAGAGCCGTCTATTCGAAGCGAAAACTTCAATAGCTGGGTCCATTTGAGATCGAGCACATGCAAACACGTGTGCTTGCGTGACCCAAACTCCCTGACACTATGCAAGTTTTCCCGGTGTTCTATATCAGCAGACTCAAGCACTACCAAGACCACGGAGAGAACTTCCCTGGCAAGGATGTGCCCCTCTCCCCCTTCCATTCGTATAAGTGGACGAGGACACAGAGTGCGTCAACGAAGACATCTCTGGCCATCGACGGCGTGGAAAAATGATAGGATACATTGTCAAGTGGTACGACTAATGCCGTGCATATCAACTCGAACCCTACGACAACCCTTGCGACGTCGATCATCTGATGAATGGATATTATGGCTGTCACCGATCCACATCTTCACGCGTGCCAGGATACTGCGGCTAAAAGGGGGGAATTGTTGCGTACTAGACGTACACGAGTCCGTAATCCTTTTGAGTGGGCAGTTATGTCAGTACACAAATAATCCACCGTGATGCGTACACGAGTCCCTAATCTTTCCTCGGCGGACCTTCATGATTTGACCATACACGACGCGACTCCACACGCGTCGCTCGACAATCGACGCAAAGACCCCGAGTATACCCCATCTGTAACTCAAAACTTTTGTGTATGTGTTCGATCATTTCGACACTTACCGATAATTACAAATTACTGAAGTGTCCCAAATTCTCAAACATGTTCTGCCTCAAAACTTCTAACTGTTTACCATCTGTTGGGAGTTTCATCATCTCAATGAACCATTCATTTGCCGCTCAATGTAACCACTCTCCTCTTTAGAACTCATCGCAAGTTTTCTAGAAAGAGAGGGGCATTGGCAATGTTGAACTAATAAAAATGGCACGTATACACTACAGTTCCACGGATATTTTTTATTACATTTTTAAATTTTGAACTGCACAGAATGGGGGCGATCTGAATACACCTCTCAGACTGGGGACATGCTGGAGATACCTAAGACCGGGGGCAGCTGAGAAGTGTGCCCCGGAATGAGGGCGACTTGTGATCTAACCGTTCGACTGGGGCTACAGTGGTTCGAAAACGGGTCAACGTTGAGTTTTGCGGATTTACGAGAGGACGGGCTCCTAGTGAAAAATGGAAAAGGGGTAAACTGCGTGCGAGTCACGATGGTTAGAGGGTTCAACAGCGACAGCTAAAACCTTTCCACACTACTGTTAGCGGCCCTTGGCGATTTATGGAGCATTTCGAAGAACTTTTATAAAAACATTTCAACCAAAAGACGGCAATGCTAGCGCTCCACGCAGCCACCCCTCGATTACCCGTGCTGCACCCCTTTCACACCGTCGATGCGTGGGACGGGTTACGTGGCTCGCGCGATGCTCACACACCTTGCCATTCGCTCTGCATGCGAAGTGCTCTCACTGCCATGCGAGCATCCGGTTGCCAACTCCGCCGTCGGTCACTATCCCCTTCGCATCCAGTGTGGTTTCTACAAACCGAAGTGACGAGGCACCCGGCCGACTTGTCTCGGGATCTGTCTGCGACGCTGTGAACGGCGTTAGGGCCTGCTTTCCCTAGGCTGGTNCGTTTGTTACATTTGGTATCAGAGCGCCGGGGTTCAATACCCATGGTGGACACCGTGGGCGGGTCCATTCCTGTGTGGGAGGAATGTAGCGCCAGTGTGCCACGTGGCTTGGACTGGACCTGGCCTGTGGGGCGACGGATGGGATGAGTTGAGGGTCGGAGACCCTCAACTACCGCGGTTTTGGCCCAGTGGGCCAAGCTTCCCGTCCGTTTGTTACAGCTACAGTGGTTCGAAAACGGGTCAACGTTGAGTTTTGCGGATTTACAAGAGGACGGGCACCTAGTGAAAAATGGAAAAGGGGTAAACTGCGTGCGAGTCACGATGGTTAGAGGGTTCAACAGCGACAGCTAAAACCTTTCCACACTACTGTTAGCGGCCCTTGGCGATTTATGGAGCATTTCGAAGAACTTTTATAAAAACATTTCAACCAAAAGACGGCAATGCTAGAGCTCCACGCAGCCACCCCTCGATTACCCGTGCTGCACCCCTTTCACACCGTCGATGCGTGGGACGGGTTACGTGGCTCGCGCGATGCTCACACACCTTGCCATTCGCTCTGCATGCGAAGTGCTCTCACTGCCGTGCGAGCATCCGGTTGCCAACTCCGCCGTCGGTCACTATCCCCTTCGCATCCAGTGTGGTTTCTACAAACCGAAGTGACGAGGCACCCGGCCGACTTGTCTCGGGATCTGTCTGCGACGCTGTGAACGGCGTTAGGGCCTGCTTTCCCTAGGCTGGTAACGTCGGACTGGGACCGAATCCTGTGAATCACGCGTCGCACTGTCAAAGCACTCGTGCGTTGCAGGTGGGAGGG
>SZWC01008712.1:79085-87911 GCA_023375785.1 Penium margaritaceum
ACTTTGTTTTTTTTGTTTTTTTGAAGTAATGTTGAGTTGCACTCTAGCTTAGACCTAAGAGCTGTGCTGTAAACTTTGCTTCGCCCATTCTAGTAAACTGGTAAAATGTGATGTAACCCATATATTCCAATGAAGGGAATATTTGGGTTACATGGGTAATCCGTGAGAGGAGTATCCCTACTTCCCCTTCCATCAGAGTGGCGCAGCGGAAGCGTGGTGGGCCCATAACCCACAGGTCCCAGGATCGAAACCTGGCTCTGAAATCCTCTTCCATTATTTTAAACCTTCTGTAGTTTTAACGTGTTTTGATTGGTAAAAACATGTGCCAGCCGGGAATCGAACCCGGGTCTGCACCGTGGCAGGGTGCTATTCTACCACTAGACCACTGGCACATGGAAAATGGTCGAGTATGATACTCTTCTTATTAACGTATTGTATATCCTTGAAAGCGTCGACATGGAGTTAGATCTTGTAAGATCTTAATATAGAACCAGATCCAGAACCGGCGTTGGTTTACACCGAATAGGATTCAGATGGCATCGGATTGAAGTTCGATTTATCAGCTTTGAAACAAGAATGGATCGGATTCTACCCTGGTTCGAGAATCATGCAAAATCTCAACTAAGAGGAAAATCACGACTCCAGCTTTCAACCACACGTTTCTTCCTCAACACCTCAGCAACCATCCATGGCTGCTCTCACTGCCTCGTTCCTTGGCCAGACCGCGGCTCTTGCCGCTCAGGTCGGCAAGACGGATGCCCGCGTGACGATGAGGAAGACCAAGGTCGCGGTGGACAGCCCCTTCTTCGGCCCTGACCACCCCAAGTTCCTGGGCCCCCTGTGNTTGGGTTACATGGGTAATCCGTGAGAGGAGTATCCCTACTTCCCCTTCCATCAGAGTGGCGCAGCGGAAGCGTGGTGGGCCCATAACCCACAGGTCCCAGGATCGAAACCTGGCTCTGATATCCTCTTCCATTATTTTAAACCTTCTGTAGTTTTTACGTGTTTTGATTGGTAAAAACATGTGCCAGCCGGGAATCGAATCCGGGTCTGCACCGTGGCAGGGTGCTGTTCTACCACTAGACCACTGGCACATGGAAAATGGTCGAGTATGATACTGTTCTTATTAACGTATTGTATATCCTTGAAAGCGTCGATATGGAGTTAGATCTTGTAAGATCTTAATATAGAACCAGATCCAGAACCGGCGTTGGTTTACACCGAATAGGATTCAGATGGCATCGGATTGAAGTTCGATTTATCAGCTTTGAAACAAGAATGGATCGGATTCTACCCTGGTTCGAGAATCATGCAAAATCTCAACTAAGAGGAAAATCACGACTCCAGCTTTCAACC
Source organism: Penium margaritaceum (assembly GCA_023375785.1). Taxonomy (NCBI): domain Eukaryota; kingdom Viridiplantae; phylum Streptophyta; class Zygnematophyceae; order Desmidiales; family Peniaceae; genus Penium; species Penium margaritaceum. The sequence continues at coordinate 80,442 of SZWC01008712.1, forward strand.
ACACGTTTCTTCCTCAACACCTCAGCAACCANCCATGGCTGCTCTCACTGCCTCGTTCCTTGGCCAGACCGCGGCTCTTGCCGCTCAGGTCGGCAAGACGGATGCCCGCGTGACGATGAGGAAGACCAAGGTCGCGGTGGACAGCCCCTTCTTCGGCCCTGACCACCCCAAGTTCCTGGGCCCCCTGTGCGGCGAGGCCCTCTCTTACCTGACCGGTGTGTTCCCCGGCGACTTCAGCTGGGACACCGCCGGTCTGTCCTCGAACCCCGAGACGTTCGTCTAGAACAGGGAGCCGGATGTGATCCACGCCCGCTGGGCCATGCTCGGTGCCCTCGGCTGCATCCACCCGAGCTGCTCGCCAAGATCGGCATGTCCTTCGGTGAGACTGTGTGGTTCAAGGCCGGCGCTCAGATCTTCTTCTCCGAGGGTGGCCTTGACTACCTTGGCAACCTCAGCCTGATCCACGCACAGTCCATCCTGGCCATCTGGGCTTGCCAGGTCATCCTCATGGGCGCCGTAGAGGGCTACCGCATTGCTAGCGGCCCCCTCGGTGAGGTTGAGGACACCCTGTACCCCGGCGGTGCCTTCGACCCCCTGGGTCTGGCTGACGACGCCGACACCGCCCTCGAGCTGAAGACCAAGGAGATCAAGAACGGGCGCCTCGCCATGTTCTCCATGTTCGGCTTCTTCGTCCAGGCCATTGTCACCGGCAAGGGCCCCCTTGAGAACCTGTCCAACCACCTGGCTGATCCCACCGCCAACAACGCTTGGGCCTATGCCACCCAATTCGTCCCCGGTGCTTAAATGTCGTGTTGTGTAAATTCTAAACTTTTGTACAACAAATCCGCAATGAGCTCGCTGACGTGTGCCAAGAGCACCGTCTCACAACTCGCGTGGAGCTGACGGACGTGTTGCCTCTGTCGGGGGGGGGGGAGTACCTCCGCCTGGACCTCACCTTGGTGAACCACGATCTCGGCATCACGTGGGTGTTGGACGTCACGACGGTGGACACACACGGACACCAAGCCACAAGGCTGGGACGAGCTCTCGAGGTTGCAAAGGAGGAGAAAGTTGAGCGATACAGAGTGATTCCGCGACGGGGACACTACTTGCAACCCCTGGCTTCGGAGACCTTGAGAGGTTTGGGAGAGGAGTTTTGGGTTTCTCGGCCCGCTTGACCAAGATCTGCCTCTCACGCGAAACTCGACAGTGCTCGACAGAGACTCTCGCGCACCAGGCATAGCGAGCAGAGAATCATCCTTGCACAGCGAGCGGTGAGCATCCTTGCACATCGTGCCTTCATTTCGGTGATCCGCCTTCTGTGTGTGGCCTTCCGACTCTACGTCTCCACGTATGCCAGAGGCTCTGCCCCCTTCACTAGCGAGGTGGCCCCCATCGCGCGCCAGGGAAGTGTGCGCTCCTTCCTGACACTCTCTGCCCTCTGCACCCTTGTAGCGGTTTTAGCCAATAGGCCTTGCCCGAGAACCCCGTGTGTGTATTCACAATGGCGCAAAGGACTTTGGCATCCTCCCCATCGTGTAGCGGTCCAAGCCATAAGGCTTTGTCCGAGAACCCTGGTTTGGTTTGCTTGAGGTGGCGCGGAGGACTTGAGCATCCTCTCCACCATGTAGCGGTCCTGGCCAGAGGGCCTGGCCCGAGAACCTTGTCTTTGTTTGCCTGAGGTGGCGTGAAGGACTTCTGCATCCTCCCCCACCGTGTAGCAGTCTTGGCCACAGGGTCTTGCCCGAGAACCCCGTCTGTCTGTTCGAGGTGGCGTGGAGGACTTTGGCATCCTCCCCACCATTTGTCATGTTGTCATGTTCATGAAGAAAATCATTTTGAAAATAAAAGAAAAAAAGGAGGAAAATGTACATTTCCCCCATCCAACAACTTCATCATGGTGGCCAATGTAATTTCTTGTGAACTGATCGAGGGTTGAAGGATAGAAATGTACATGAATGTTTGAGAATTGAATTTTGTGAACTCACCCGAACACTCCGACCCAAATATGACCTGAATTATGGTCCAAGCTATTNAGGAAAATGTACATTTCCCCCATCCAACAACTTCATCATGGTGGCCAATGTAATTTCTTGTGAACTGATCGAGGGTTGAAGGATAGAAATGTACATAAATGTTTGAGAATTGAATTTTGTGAACTCACCCGAACACTCCGACCCAAATATGACCTGAATTATGGTCCAAGCTATTGTTATCATTGTTATTTTTATTTTTTGGCAGTATATTTCTTAGAAAAACAAAACACAGCAGGGGTCTGGAAGCAGGCTTGGCAGTATGTTTCTTAGAAAAATAAACACAGCAGGGGTCTGGAAGCAGGCTTGCCAGGCTGCGGCACTGCGTTGGCCAGTGGACTCGGACGACCATGCATGGAAGCACAGACCACGGGTTGCACTGGCACTTGCAAACCACGGGTTGCACCGGCGCTTGCAAACCTGCTGCATTGACGCATGCTGCATAGTCGTCGAGGCACGAGAGTGCGCACATTGAAGCCTTTCCACAAATCCAATGACGTGCTCACACAGCCTTTTCACAAATCCAATGACGGGTTCACACAACCTTTCCACAAATCCAATGATGATTCGCTCACACGTAACATCTCTGTTGCAACGCGCACCTCAGTGGTTGGCCCAAAGCTCAGTCTGGGTACTTCACTTCTTTCCCTTTCTGTGGGCCGCTGTTGCCGTTTTCCACAGACATTGATGTGTGTTCATATCTTTTTTTTGTTTTTTTTTGGGAGGATGCCAAAGTCCTTCACGCCACCTCAAGTAGGCAAGAACAGGGTTCTCGGGCAAGACCCTGCGGCCAGGACCGCTACACAGTGGGGAGGATGCCAAAGTCCTTCGCGCCACGTTGAGCACACCAAAGCAGGGTTCTCGGGCAAGGCCCTGTGGCCAGGACCGCTACACGGTGGGGAGGATGCCAAAGTCCTTCGCGCCACCACGAACACATACTTAGGGTTCTCGGGCCAGGCCCTGTGGCCAGGACCGCTACACGGTGGGGAGGATGCCAAAGTCCTTCGCGCCACCACGAACACATACTTAGGGTTCTCGGGCCAGGCCCTGTGGCCAGGACCGCTACAGAGGAAGGGCAGATAGATACATCCCAGAGCCTCTGGGAGCTGGGCTTCCCAAAAAGTCGGCTTCACCCCGCAGAGGACAGAGAGTGTGAGGAGGGAGCGCACGCGTCCCTGGCGCGCGATGGGGGCCACCTCGCCGGTGAAGGGGGCGGAGGCTCTAGCATGCGTGGACACGTAGAGCCGGATGGCTGCGCACAGGGCGCAGATCCCCGCGATGGAGGCCCGCTGCGCGAGGATGTTCACCGCACGCTGTGCCCAGAGGGCGAGGGCCGCCGCCGAGCACTGTCGAATCTCGCGTGAGAGGCAGATCTTGGCCAGGCGGGCCAAGAAGACTCAGAACTCCTCCCCCAGGCCACCTAGGGTCTCCCAAGTTAGGGGTCGCAGGTGGTGTCCCCGTCGCGAAGCCGCTCTATATCTCTCGGCCTTCTCCTCCTCAGCCGCCTCCAGGGCTCGGCCCGGCCCTGTGGCCAGCTGTCCCTGTGCGTCCACCTTCGTGACATCCAACACCCATGTGATGCCGAGGTCGTGGTCCACCAAGGTGAGGTCTGGGCAGAGGTATCCCCGCCCTCCCGGTAGGGGTAGCACATTCGTCGGCTCTACGCGGACCGGGAGACGGTGCTCTCGGCAGACGTCAGCGAGCTCGTCGCGGATGGCGTTGTGAACACGCCAGATCGCGCCACCCTCCTTCTCACGGCGGGTCACTGCAGCAGGTTCGAGGGGGTGTACCCATACTTGCTCCAGGTGTGCGAGGGGGAGGCCTAGCCAGGGCTGCGCGTGGAGTCAGAAGTCTGCTGCTGGGAGGAAGGTCCGGTCGTCCTCCCCCGACGGCGTGGCCTGAAGCCATAGTGCGCTGCCACGCGACGCTGTAGCCCAACATCTGCTCTCTACCCGACGACAGCACCCCGTGCTCGGTCCGCAGCGCACCGGACAAGCGCAGTGCCGCCGCGCTACTGTCCCTGCCTCCTCTACCCACCGCTCCCGTCGGCTCGCATACCACACCTCACTCAGCTGCTGGAAGAGTCGTGGTGGTGGTCCCTGGTGCAGGCCGTTGAGAGAGGGGAAGGCGCGGAACACCTGCACTGGGAGCTCCTCCTCCATTTGCCGCCACAAGGGGGTGAGGAACTCAAGGGTCCGGGCGGAGGGCAGGAAAGAGCCGAAGTCAGAGACGAGAGCGTGGAGGAGGGAGCCTGTGGCGCATGCGAAGGCGAGCGGCGCCCGGTCACGGGCGCTGAGGAGGACGGCTCCGCCAAAACGGAAGTGCAGCTGCACCTGCCACTGGGCGAGCTGCTGCAGGTCCCAGTCCTCTGTCGCACGGTCGGTAGCCGCCGTCACCTGTAGTAGTGAAAGGACCGCCGCCCACACGGCGTCGTCGAACTGCTGCAGCACCACTAGCCACCATCGCTCGGGAGGGACGGCCCGCGCGCAGAAGTCCACCCGCGTGATGATGCAGAGCCGGAGGAGGGTCATCGCTGCCTGTACGTCCTCCATGCGGCCGAGCTGTCGGAGATCACGGGTCTGCTGCGGTAGCCACGCCTCTGCCCACTCCTCCTGGAAGGCCTGGTTGCCGATCGGGCAGCCTAGGACCTCCACTCCTCCGGTCGCCCAGAGCAGCTATTAGTTTTGGCATTGCATCCGGATATTTTAAGTCCGATTCGGATGAAATCCTATCTGAACTGATCCCACAGCCTTAGGTATAAAGATGGAAACGTGGGTACGTTGTGAAGGGCTTTTGGGGATTGCATACATGGAATGCTTGCGCGAAGAGTTTCGACTTATATTGAGAAGGGGTCTGCAAATGCACTGCCATGAGATGAAAACGAACTGAATGAAGTAATCTGTGGATGAGTTGAATCCTGGTATTTTCAGACCCTTTAAGATAGGTAAGGTGGGGGTGTCAAGGTTAGGGGTGAAGCTGGGGGGGGAGGGGGGAGGGGGAGGGGGTAATGCAACCGGGGTTGCATCACCCCCTCCCCATATGTGGATGTTGCCACATCGAAGTGGGGACATGCATCAAGCAACATTAACAGTGCTTACAGAGGATGGGTGGCAGGTGGGCCATGCGGAGGTCGCTTGCTTGGCATCATGCCTAGCCCTTTGTGTGAGCCTCCTAGCTCATTGACTCACACGATGGTCTGCAGCATAAACAGACCCACTAAGTGAGGCTTGGCCTTCCCCTCGGGCACTGGAGTGGTAATTCAGGATGGGCTGGCGCTGGCCGCAGTGATGCGGAAGGAGGGAGATGCGGTGTTGCGTGTCCACAACGCCATCTAGGGTGAGCAGGCCGACATTTGGAGGGATTGTTGCCCTACCATACGGGTCAAACATAAGGACATCTTGCTAGTATGCGATTGGAGGAGTAATGTGTGTCCGGGTGTTTCCTTAGTAAACCACGAGTGCAAGAACACATGGACGCTCAAATATGCAATGGTAGGCAATGGGCCGCTGGGTTGCGCTAAGCTGTTTGAACAAGTATGCAGTTGTAGCACGAAGGCGGCTCTGCTCACCGGTGCCTGCGTGGGAGACAGTGGATGGCTTAGGAGACGTGTTTGGATTTCCCTCCCCTAGTCAACAAAGATCTACCTCTGACGCTGGACAAGTGCTTGACCTAGGTTTTTGAATAGTTGGGCCCAGTGCCTCGTTTTGGCCTTGATCCTGGGTGCCTCCATTGGAGGTATTCAGAGCTAGCATGCCGCCATTCAACTCTATGTTGTCACTAAGGGTGGGTGAGGAGACACTAATGGCTTAGGACCTCAGAACAAGCTTCTCCGGCAGGGACGTCACACCCCAACCTCTTGTACAATTGAACTGGGATGCAGAGTACGTTGTTGAAGACATCCTTTGACATTGACGCCATGGAAAAACGAACATGTATCTGATGGAACAGCGTTGCTACAACGGCGCGCACAAAAATTGGGAGCCTTACAACAACTTCTGAGGCATTGATCGCCTGATTGACGGATTCCATCGGTGTTATCGGTTTTCGTCTCTTTATGTGGCTGGAAGGGAGGAAAGTGTTACAATCATGGCGTACATGAGTCCTTAAACGCCGCGCGTGGGCATTTCTGTCATCACACACGTGACCCACCACGTATTGACCTCAGGATTTCACATCAATCAATTGAGGGCATTTTGGCCACTTGGCCCAACCTTCAATGTTACATTTTACAAGGTTTTGGGTACTTCGACCATTGTCCAAAACGGTCCAATCAACGTTGCGACATTGTTTGATCGACTTCTCGACGATGGTGGACTTTTGTAAAAGCATGCATGGATGTTCTTGAAGCTCCCAAACATTTCGATGCAGCACTTTGAAGTAGCCATTCATGGTGGAATTTCACACGTGTCGCTTGGCTCGAGCGCCTAGGACCTAACATGTGCTTCATTCTGACTTTTATCATTATGCATATGTGCACGAATCACTCGGCACTTGTCACTGAAGTCTAGCACCTCGTCTTTGTGAACAACCTGCGTAACAGCTTTGAGTACAACCATAGAATGGGGGCTATCAGATAACACTTGTATGTCTGGAGGAAAGCTGGAGATATGTAGTGAGAATGGCGACAACCGAGAAGTTGGCCCTGGCATGGGGGTGACTTGGGATCAAGTTGTTTAACTGGGGCTACACTCGTTTGGAAAGGGGTTAGTGTTGAGATTTGCGGACAGATTTTTAGGTACGTGATGGAGAGTATGTAATTCATGAGCCGGACGAGGTAGCTTTTAAGATCTGATCCATAGCCAAAACAACCAATGTGTTGTTTATTAGGCATTTCGGCATGGGTGAGATGGCAAAGTTGAGTGAAGCCAAGTGTCATTGCCTACTCGTGCACTCCCAGGCACGCCCCCAGGGCAAAATGGAAAAGTGGAAAGTCGTGTGAGTCCCAACAGTTCGAGGGTTCAGCAGCAACAGAACCTTTACCGACTGCTCTTCACGGCACTTTGCGATCAATGGAGCATTTCAAACAGCCCTTACCAAAACATTTAACCCAGAATTCGTCAGGTCAGCGATGATAGCGTTCCCCACTGCCACTCCTCGATGACTTGCTCTGCACCCCTTCTGCACCATTGATCCGAAGGATGGGTCAAGTGGCCAGTGTGCTGCTCACTTGCTGTGCCACTGGATTTTCATGTGAGGTGCTCTCACTGCTGTGCGATAATCTGGGGAACACCGTCCTCGGCCATGCTTGCCTCCGCATCGAGCGCGGTGTCCACAAGCTGTGACAAGAAATACTGAGCCAATTTGTCTCAAAATTAGTCAGCGACGCTGTGAACAGCAGCAAGGCCTGTGTTTCCCAGGCTGGTAACATCGGATTGGGACTGAATCCTTTCAATTGCGCCTTGCAGACTGTCGAAGCACTTGCGCGTCATTGCTGGGG
>SZWC01008712.1:101451-112949 GCA_023375785.1 Penium margaritaceum
GAGGGGGGGGGGGGGGGGGGGGGGGGGGGGGGGGGAGAGAGAGAGAGAGAGAGAGAGAGAGAGAGAAGGGGGGAGGGAGGGAGGGAGGGAGGGGGGGGTGGGAGGGAGGGAGGGAGGTGATGTTGTGCACTTAGTATGACCTCTCGACTCACGTCCTTTGCCATGCCGACGCGAGTCTGCGAAGCATCCACAAGGTACACTTCAGCCAAGTCCACACGTGTTGGCTTCTCTCCTGGAGCGCCCATACCTTGGCTAAAAAACAATTGACTTTGATACTGATGCATGTTTGTACTAAGATGGCTTGGTGACATGATTTTGTCTTACCTGTGAACCGATGGTAGTTTGGACTGGCATAGTTTAGACCTAAACTTTAGGTTTAGGTTTTTGAGGACTTGTGGGACTCGAGAGTGCTTATCCCCTTGCACTTCGAGTGGGCACCGACAAGCCCCTTCTCGCCGGCCGACAGGTGGGCTCAGAATGTGAGCTCCACCCGCCGCCACTCTCCCTCGCTCCTAAGACTCTTGTACTCTCCACACACGACTGTCTTGACTCCCGTGGGTTCCATTCAGAGTTGAGCTGCACTTGAGGGAAGAAGAGTGAAGTGTTCTTGTTTTGGTATCAGAGTGGGACGAGCTAGCGCTCGTGCTACGCATGAGAAGCACGGCAAAATCCTGGGAGGCTTCGACGAGCAGCCACAGTGGTAGCGACAGCAGCGGCAGCGGCAGCGGCAGCAGTGTGCAACAGCATGTGGCAGGAGTAGCCAGTAGCACTAATAGTAGGCAATAGCTGTAGTGGCGGCTGCTCAGCTGCGGCTGGAACAACGGGAATGACGGCTGCTCCACTACGCGGCGCAGTAGCGGCATGGGCAGCTGCGCGGAGTAGCGGCGAAAGCGGCGTGCAGCAGCGTGCGGCAGCAGTAGCCAGCAGTAGTAGCAGTAGTCAATAGCCGCAGTGACGGCTGCCCAACTGCGGCTACAACAGTGGACAGTAGCCGCATTGGCTTAGCCGCATCCATGGTTGAGCAACGCAGTCGGCAGCAGTGTAGAGCAGCGGCTGCAGCGGCGACGGCCTGAAGCAGTAGCAGTAGCAGGAGCAACAACAGACGTCAAGTCATCCTTGGTATACCCCTCCCCCTTTTGGCTGGGCTCCCTTGTATTCCCGGGTTGGGTGGGGGTGGTTCAGGGTCTCACAAGCAGTCGTACAGCCCCTCCCAGATTGCCCATGCCCATTGGGGTGGGGGAAACGCTGTCGAAAATTTCCGGCAGCGTGGGGGGGGGTTCCACCGGCGGTTTTTAGGCTCAAAAAGGCCTCGTCACATTTCCCACGCCCATTGGGGCGGGGGAAACACTGCCGTGATTTTTCGGCAGCATGGGGGGATCCATCGTTGTTGGCCTTCAGGTTGAAAAAGGCCTCGTCACATAATTCACGCCCACTAGGATGGGGTGAACGCTGCTGAAATTTTCTGGCAGCGTTCACTACTCAACGTCTATGTCAGTAACTATGGTGCACACTTGTGGCACCCCACGCAGTTCCATGCCGAAGGACACACTTGTCGGAGCCGGCAGTGCTGGCTCCTCTATGGACACTGGTGTTGCCGCCTCCGGTGTAGTTGGCAGCACACCGGGCACGACGCGGGGTGAATCCCCGTCTAGCCCCGGCTCGTTGGCTCGCGATCTACGAGAGCTGCGCGAGCAGTAGGCTCAGCAGGCTGAACAGACGACCAAGGAGATGGCTGACTTGTTAAAACTGGCCATGACAGGGGTATGGAATAGGATCCCTCATAGCCCCCTCCCCAACACACACACCCCATACCAACTGCGGTATGGACGTCGTGTCGACCTCAAGATCACGTGAGTGTGGGGGTCTCTTACCTACGTTTGGTTCACACCAGAACAGAAAGGGTCCAAATTCTCCCCTAGAGGCCGGGTCTACGCGTTTGTAGGCGTGGCTTCATGTTCCAAGGCCTGGCGGTTTTTGGATCCCAGTCGGCGGCGCATTGTCGAATCTCGAGACAGCCTATTCTTTGAGCGTCTCTCCTTCAGAGATCTGCCTACCGGGGGAACCCCACAGTCGCACTCCCCTGGGAGTTGTACGTTTCTACACGCAGGGGAGGATGGGCTGACCGATGGTACTGTCCCGGTCAGCCTGGGCGCTACTGGTCCGTCCCACCCACCACCTGACTCACCAGCACTGTCTACGCCACCCAAGTTGACCGTGTCGCCTGTCCTACCTGTGCCCACCGTTCTACGAGCATCCCCTACAATACGAGAATCTGTGTCACCTGTCACGTTGCCAGTGCTACCCCTGTCCCCAGCACTTGCGTTACGAGCAGAGTCACCCCTGTCACTTGTGTTGCTTGTGCCGTCCTCACCCTCAATCTGCCCAGTCGATGAGCTAGCATCCCCTGGCACATCGCCAGTCGTGTCCATGTCTGACGAGTGTCCATCACCTGCCCTAGTTGTACCATCACCAGAACCATACCAGCGAGGTGAGGGCAGACACTTCCGCCCATGTCCGACTCGTAGCGTGCATAGCGGCAACCCCGGTATGAGGGATTTGGGCCTCAGTGCGCAAGGGCTCACTTAAATCCACCCCGGCTGCTATATAGGCCTCGCTCTCCTTGCTCACGGCCGTCAACTTGTAGTGGAATTCGTAGATTCCACCGTCACCGTTGGGCCCCCATCTTCGGCCTATGCCTTGGCCACATGCGGTGGAGATACTACGGTCCTAGACCCCCGTGTGGTGGGAGTGACGCTGGACCCAAGCACACTGCGTCAGGCTGTGGCTGGACCCGATGGAGCACTCTGGCGCGTAGCATGCACGGCTAAGCTGGCGACTATCAAGGAACATGGGGGTTATGATCTTGCAGAGCTGCCGCCCGGACAAAAGGCCGTTTAGGCCAAGTGGGTCTTGTAGAAAAAGCTGAAGCTGGATAACACAGCTGATCGCTACAAAGCACGACTGACTGCGAAAGGATTCTCTCAAATGGAAGGGATTAACTTCACTGAGACCTTTGCACCAGTTAGACGCACGACCACGGCCTTGGGTCTGTTGTCCCATGTGGCCCAGCACGACTGGGAACTCCACCAGATGGACGTCAACAATGCCATCCTATATGAAAAAATGGAAGAAGAGATCTACATGGTCCAGCCCCCAGGGTTGGAGGATGGCAAGGACCGCATGTATCGGCTGTGAAAAGCGCTGTACGGCCTGAAACAATCACCTCGATGCTGGAACAAGGAGATCACCGGCATGCTCGTACAAGCGGGCTATGTCCAGAGTGCGGCGGACCCATCGCTTTTCTTGTCCGAGACCACTGCTACCATAGTGATTTTTCATTTCGATTTTTTTGTTGACGTGAATTTACTGATCCTTACTGATCCTTTTGGTGAAAACTAATTGGGTTCAAATTAATTCCTCTTTTCTTTAACATCGTTAAAAAAAAGGACCATGGTTTCTTAAAATCGGCGACGGGACTAGGCTGACAATTCCGTGATACGTGATTTTGGTGATCGTCCTATCGGCAACGGTAGCTTGTGGCGTCATTTGCCGTGCGCACGCGCGAATTACTTGTACTACGCAGTAACGGGAAGTGTCGACTGATTTTGCCGCCTACAACGGTCACCAACTTTGCTGCTCTTATTGGTGCTCTCGTGTCGACAGCACACTAAAGTGTAGCGGCGGTTGAGCGCGCTGTCGACACAAGATAGCCTCACATTAGATGAGAGGCGCACGTACGTGTGGGATTCATTCACTACCAGCACCAACAGCACTAACAACCTACTCACGTCCTCCTACTTTCAGTCTACAGTCATGGACCTCTTCTTGAAGGTGGTTTTGCCGGAGGAACGCGCTCGTTGTCTACACCATGCAGCGCGTCAGGGTCCTCCGCCACGTCCAGGTCCACCCAAGCGACCTGTTGGTCATCCGCGCAAAGTTCAAGCACTGACTGTCGATGAATCCATCGACGCCTGTCCCTCACCTGCCTACGTCGGCACCTACGTGGACAACAAGGAAAAGGCACCCGCAACGGACAGCCCGTTGTCGTTGCCCGTTGATGTGCCTCTCGCAGCGTGCATGGTGAACTCTGCGCAACGCAACCTGACGCCTCCTACGCCGACCACTTCAGTTCGCGATGCTCCTCCACGCGTCTTAAAAAACTACTCTCCTGGTGCTTCTTCCTCCTCTTCGGCCCTTCCCTCAGAGCTCAGCCCTCGTCGCCGTCTTTCGAGCGATGAGAAGGGGAAGGCGCCTTTGGATGGCGAGCCCGGTCGACGCTCCGCTTTCGCGAGCAACGACCAGGCCGTGCCTACTCCGGACCTGCCATCTTCCCTCCGTCTGTCCAAGCAAACTGCTGCACAACGCGGTCAGCCAATGACAACGACAACCCTATCTGCCGGCCGCACGACCACACCAGACGTGGAGAGTGGTTACTCCTCATCGTCATCAGAGGAACAATCAAGCGATGACAGAACCGACACTGAATGTAACACCCTCTACATTTCGGAGGGCACGACAATGACATCCGCTGCGTTGAGTGGAGGTTCCGTCACTTCCAAGAAACGGGGCAAATATTGTGACTCGTTTGGTAGCAGTCACTTTCAGACAATTTTTTGTGTTTACAAATCTCAACCGTCGGCGTATGCCACAGTCATGCATCTCAGACGTACGTTCAGGACTCTAGATGGATTTTTACTTTTTGATAGACTTGCTCCTGGTACATTTTCTGGATGGTTTGTGGATGGGACCAAGGTTTTGAAGAGGCAGTACGAGGGGGCTATTCTGGCTGCGATTGCATCTGCGCCCTCCGCACCAATCAGCGAGAAGAAATGGAAGCTTGCCAAGCACCCGCCAATCACCCGCCAATCGTCGATGCAATCCGATCAACGCTTGAGGAGGCTCGGAAGGCCGGGCACACTCTGAACTCAAAGGTCATACACCGTGAGATCCGCGGGGTGATGGCAAGGCACACTCCAGATCAGCTGGGAATTCTCGGCAAAGGAGCATTTGCCCGTTCATGGGTGCGTAAATTTTTCCGCACAGTCATGGGCTAGTCGTGGAGGAGCGGAACAAATGCTGTCCAGAAGCTGCCGGAAAACTTTGAAAAGAAGATTTTGACGTTCCATCGACGTGAAGCTGCATGGCGACACTTTATCGCATCAATCCCTTCCTCGTCATCAACGGTGACCACACGTCCATTCAACTACTTCCGACTGCCTGCCACACGTACGCACCCCGTGGCAGCAAGGAGATTTCCATCGTGGGACTGGAGGACAAGAGGGCGATAACCGTCCTCGTGGCCTCCACGATGACTGGAGACCTACTCCTTATGGAGCTGATCTTCGGCGGAAAAACAACGCGGTCGATCCCACATGACGAGCATGCTGTAAAGGTGACCGAGGCTGGATGGAACCTGACGTGTACGCCCTCTCATTGGGCAAACTTCGAATCGACAAAGGAGTGGGTGCGGTCGATTGTTGTTCCGTAGTACAAACAGACTTGCAGAGCACTTGGTGTTCGTGAGGGCGAAGAGTCCCTCCTCCTCGTCCTTGACACCTGGCGTCCACACTGCAGCGCATCCTTCCAACTCTGACTGAAGGAAAACTTCCGGTACATGCATACCGTGTACATCCCTGCAGGATGCACGGGCAAAGCGCAACCCGCGGACGTTGGCATCTTCCGCCCGCTAAAAAAAAAATGGAAGATTTTTTCTCGTTGTGGGGTGCTGAGCGCAGCCGTCAGGGTGCCAGCATGAACATTGGCATGAAGGAAATCAAAGAACTGGCATGTGCATGGTTTTACGATGCATGGCATTACATTTGTGATGAGGAGCCCACGGTGAAAAATGCATGGGCTCGTGCAAACTTCACCCGTGCGTTTGATCCTACATTCCAGAGCGAGGCTGCTCCATATGCGAGGCGGCTTTTGTTTCACGATGAGCCCATGGAGGAGGAGGATGAGGTGGTGTGACATGTATGATTTCTTGACCATGTTCAAAGTTGAATCTTGAATCCTGCCTTTCCATGTTCTAGTGTTTGAATTCCATTCTTCTATGTTGGCGAATATGGACTGCACACGTGTCATTAGCGATAAAGCGAAAGATCTCCGTTTGGCAAGCACATCTCGGTGTTCCACAAACGTGAAGTCTCATCAAATGGTTTTTCTCGCAAAGTACAATGTCAGTGAACACAAAACCAATCATAAACAGAATAGGACAGTGCCACACACCCCAAAAAAAAAACTCCTGCATTGACTGTTAAATCGAAAAATTTGTTTTCAAATTATTTTGCGTATCCTATGAATTCGTTGATTTTTTTTTGACGAAAACCGTTGACACTCGAAAAAATCAATATCAAAATCAAGAATCAGTAGGGTGCCTTTTCGGCCATCATGGTCTATGTCGATGACCTTCTGATTGCCTCGCCTGACCTGAAGGCTGTTGAGATGGCCAAGGGTGTGCGGCAATCGATGTACAAAATGAAAGATTCGAGAGAGGCCGCAATTTTTCTGGGCATGCAGATTTTCCGCGATCGCACTTGTCGGACGCCTATGATCCATTAGGAGCGATACACCCTCACTCTGAGGAGCGTTTTGCAGAGCTTCTCAGCGGCGGTCACACTGCGTCCTCCCCAATCACACTAGACTCAAAGGACAGGTCGATGCTCCAGCGAAGCTGGGAGAGCTGGTCGACATGACCCTGTTCTTGCGGGTCATGGGCTCGCTCCTGGCCACGATGACACGGACAGACACCGCCTTCACAGGTAACTTGCTCGCACAGTCCTCACAGGCGCTGCGTAGACGGGTCCAAAAGACCGGTGCGTGCGCTACATCGTTTCCACTGTCCGCATGGGACTTCACTACCAAGGGCAGGCCTCAGTGGTCCCGGACGGATACACAGACAGTGATTGGGCTTGGAGTCCGGACGGGAAGAGCCACAGCGGCTACATCTTCCTTATTGGGGGAATAACCGTCTCATGGCGCAGTGGCAAGAAGGGATGTATCGCTCGCAGCACTGCAGAAGCAGTGTACGTTCTGGCTCTGGGCGCTGGCGCGACCGAGAGTGTGTGATTGGTGCGTCTGTTGCATGAGGTAGTTCAGTCCATGCCCCATGTTGTGCTTCAGTATGACAATAAGAGCGCTAAGGCCATCACAGAAAATTCCGGCGTGTTCCATGCACGCACAAAGCACATTAACTTTGAGTACCACTACATCCAAAACCTGGTGGATCGAGGTGAGATTCAGGTCATGTGGGTCGGCACTGACTCACATCGTGCTGATTTTCTAACAAATGCCATTAGCCATACAAAGTTTCTAACGACTACTCGTTCTGTGGGATTGCACCCTGCATGTACTATGGACTGAACTCTGCCCTTGAGCTGCATTCATAGTTGTTTTTTCGTGGTTGCTCTTGTGCTATCATTTACATCAGTGCTGCTACGTGTGTGGACTTGTACGCCGTGTGTTTATGGGGGAGTGATGTTGTGTACTTAGTATGACCTCTCGGCTCACGTCCTTTGCCATGCAAACTCCTGATAAGGCGGAGGTTACGAAAGCCTGGAGAAGCAGACGCGAGCTTACGAAGCAGCCATGGGGTACACTTCAGCCAAGTCCACGCATGCTGGCTTCTCTCCTGGAGCGCCCATACCTTGGCTAAAAAACAATTGACTTTGATACTAATGCATGTTTGAACTGCGGTGGCTTGGTGACTTAGTCTTGTCTTACCTGTGGACTGGTGGTAGTTTGGACTAACATAGTTTAGACCTAAACTTTAGGTTTGGGTTTTGTGGACTTGTGGGACTCGAGAGGGGTTATCCCCTCGCACTTTGAGTGGGCACCGGCGAGCCCCTTGTCGCCGGCCGACGGGTGGGCTCGGATAGCGAGCTCCACCCGCCGCCACTCTCCCTCGCTCCTTTGACTCTTGTGCTTCCCACACAGGACTGTTTTGACTCTCGTCGGTTCCATTCAAACCACAGAGTTGAGCTGCACTTGGCTACATGAGGGAAGAAGAGTGAAGCTTTCTTGTGGAGGGAGGGAGGGAGGGAGGGGGGGGAGGGAGGGGGGAGAGGAAGGGAGGGAGGGAGGGAGGGGGGGTAGGGAGGGAGGGAGGGAGGGAGAGAGGGAGGGAGAAGGGGAACGGGTGGGTAGAAAGGGAGAGAAATGTGGGGTAGGAGGGGGGGACAGGAAGGTTGTCGGATACAAGTGAGGAGAAGCAGCATTATTGGTTGTCGAAGTAGTGTAGTAGTAGTGGGAGGAGGAGGAGGATGAGGAGGAGGAGGAGGAGGAGGAGGGTGAGCAGTCAGGAGTCCAGAGGAGGCAGGAGGAAGGGAAGGGGGAGGAAGAAGGGAGGTAGGAGGAGGATCATGAGGGGAGGGAGGATGGAGAAAAGAAAAGAGGGGTGAGGAGGAGGAAGATAGGGAGATGGAGAAGGGACAAAAATGGAGGTGGAGGGAGGAGAGAGGAAGATAGAAGTAGGAGGAGGGATGAGGGAGGAGGGAGGAGGGAGGAGGGATGTGGGAGGAGGCCCAAGGGACAAGGGAGGAGGAAGGGGGAGGGATGAGGGAGGATGAATGGGGGAGGAGGGAAGAGGGGGGAGGAAGGGGAGGGTGAGGGGTAAGTGGGGATGATTGGGGAAGACTTTGGAGATGCCAGGTCCACATGGATTCTCCGGTGGCTCGGGTGAGGGATGTGGGGCAAGCATGTAGGAGCCACTTGCTCATTTTGGCAGAGTGACGCTGGCAGCATACGATGGAACCATTTGCAATGCTTGGCACTCCTCAGCCACTATGTAGTTCAGGACAAGGAGGGGCCAAATGTGGAGCTTAAAAAGTTGTCCGCAATTGACTTCCGTAAGGTCAACTACTGCGGGGTAAACTCCTGTGCAGTCGACTCCTGCGAAGTTGACTCCTGTGCAGTTTGACTCCTGCAAAGTTGACTCCTGCGCAGTCGACTCCTGCGCAATTGACTCCTGCACAGTTTGACTTTTGCGTAGTTGACTCCTGCGCAGTTGAATCTTGTGCAGTTTGACTCTTGTGCAGTCGACTCCTGTGCAATTGAATCCAGCGCAGTTGAATCCTGCGCAATTTGAATCCTGTGCAGTGGACTCCTGCGTAGTTGACTTCTATGCAGTTGAATCCTGCGTAGTTTGACTCCTGTGTAGTTGACTCCTGCGCAGTTGAAACCTGCACAATTGACTTCTGCGCAGCTGCTTCCTGTGTAGTTTGACTCCTGTGTAGTCGAATCCTGCGCAGTTGACTCCTGCACAATTGAATCCTTTGTAGTTTGACTCCTTTGCAGTTGACTCCTGCATATTTGACTCCTGCGCAGTTGAATCCTGCACAGTGAACTCCTGCGTAGTTGGCTCCTGCGCAGTCGACTCCTGCGTCGTTGAATCATGTGCAGTCGACTCCTGTGCATTTGAATCCTGTGCAGTGGACTCCTACGCATTTGACTCCTACGCAGTTGACTTCTAAGAAGTTGACTCCTGCGCATTTGACTCCTGCGCAGTTGACTCCTGCGCAGTTGACTCCTATGCAGTTGACTCCTGCGCACTTGACTCTTACACAATCTCCTCCCCCGCAACCAACTCCTGTGCGGCCAACTCCTGCCATAAAACCACACGCTGTCAATTGCTACGCCATCGACTCCTGATTGCTCCACCCTTGAGCCATCATCTCCTGCTTGGTCAACAGGGGCATAACAAATGACCCTTGTTTTGTTGGATCCTTCCCATGCATATACCCCGCGGGCCTGTGGACATACAGCTGACCATGGCTAACACTATCGAATTGGCGTTTGCGATGGAATCTGTGATCACGGAGGCATGGAGGAGGAAGAGAAGTATGTAGATTGCCGGGTTGCGGACCCTATGCCGGTACTTTCCAGATTACATTATTTTGTTGAGTTGTGCCCGAGGGGAGCACTACAGCCCTATCTTATACAAAGAGGCGTGTGCGGTTGCATCCATGACGTGCCAGGGCAGTAATGTGGGCGTCGCTTGAGTGGTGGTTACTCTACACGCTGTTGCTCCGCGAGCTGTGGATAATGAAGCTGTCGCTGCGTTGACTGTACACGCTTGCGTTTAACTGCGTGCAACGGCTCATGCCTGGCAGCGTGGCTGAGGTGTGGGTGCCCCTATCATTGGCCCTCCTAGTTAGCAACTGCAGGGACAGCAGCAGGGTCACATCTGAACAGAGATGGAGAGATGTGTCTGATGCCTCCCAAACTGCTGCAGTGAAGAGATCCGAGTGACATCCCGCAGAAATATAGTGCATGGTAGCATGGAATGCATGGTGGCACGGAGAGCTTGGTGGCATGCAGTGCATGGTGGCATGTAGCGTATGTCAGTGTGCACTACATGATGGGTTTGGCATGGTCACAGACTATTCACACAGATAAATGGTGAATCAAGCAGTGAAAGCAGAGGGGTTGGGAGTACAAAGGCNTTTCGGTGAAGGCAGGTAACACTGTATCTTTGGTCACCTGGAGGAGCGGGATGTACGAATGCACATTATCAGTGGAGCTGTGTGTGTGATCATTTCTGCTGAACGTGCACCATCAGTGATCCAACCGCAGTCCTTAGAGACCACATCCACAGGTTTCCTAACCCTTAGAGGAGTAGCACACAGGAGTGAATGTTGCCACAGCTACCTTCTCTTCCTCAATATTTCCAATGATGTGACAAGGCATGGTAGACAAAAGATTAGGAGGAGGAGGAGGAGGAGGAGGAGGCGGGGGAGGAGGAGGAGGGGGATAGTTATGGTTAATCATTCCATTTTAATACACAACGATACCTGTGTATAGTGCAACCTGTTTAAGTATTGTTCCCAGAAGCTCACATTGAGATGTTCACTTCTTTTAACACTAGGTCTTTAGTGGAAGTCAAAATGTTCAGTCCATATTGAATTTGTGAGATTCAGAAGGAAATTTCATGCATTGTGAGTTTTTGTAGGAAGCCTACGTATGTCCCTTGAATTATGCATCGGCTGTTTTGTCTTTCGTATTCCTCTTACATAAAGTGTATGTTCTAAAACGCCTAGTTTCCTTTGATAAACTTGCATATGTAGACTTAGGGCAAATTCCAGATAGGGTTTGGGTCGCCATTTGCTCGAAGATGCCCCCCTCTCCCTCCCCTCCCCTCCCTCCCCCCTCCCCACTCCCCCCACCCTCCAGCAAACTCCCCTAGTGTATTGGTGAAGTGTATTGGGGAGTGTATTCGGAGGACAATGTTTTTTCGGACTTGTGTGATGGCAGGTCCGCACCTCCCTCCGAATAGACTAGTTTTATTAAGAAGGCTCCCTCAGCTACACTCTCTTGGGGTGGTGTGTAAGAGAGTGTAGCTGGTACATAGAAAAAAACCAAACTCGTGTACATCTACACTACATACTTGGAAGCCGTTGGTTTCAAGCATCCGACATCTCTCACTTTGTCTATGTAACCAGCCATAAATCTGTACACAAAGAGTTGTGTACTTCTACTCCACCACAATGGGATCCAAACTG
>SZWC01008713.1:4779-48701 GCA_023375785.1 Penium margaritaceum
GGAGAGGTGCGGGAGAGGGGGAGCAGGGAGGTGTGTAGGCGACAAAAAGCCCCGTGGTTGCACGGCTGGCAAGGCAGCTTCGAAGGGTCTCGCGACCGCTTTCTTGTTGTACCCAATCACTAAAATAATGCCTGATGATTTTGATTTAGACTTTTCTCATGGTAGTTAGAACTCATTTCACATCAAAATTTTGAGAAGATGCATGGAAGCTTCCTAGCAACACAGCCGTTGACTAGGCGTTAGTGCGTGGTCAGACAGTGACAACAGTCACAAGTCGTGCATACACCGGCAAGAGTCCAGCTAGGAGAAACAAGGCAAAGTGTTAGAATCCTTCAATAGCATTTGCAGAGAGAAAGGATAGACGACATGTCCATGGCATAAGTACTTGCTGTGGCGCACAGCGTGAGAGATAACTCCTTAGCACTGTTTTCGTTGGCGTGGAAGTACAACCTGACCAGCTAACTCACTAGCACACAGGTGGAGGTGAGAACAGCAAGGGGTTGGTTAGGGACACAAACACAAGTGTCGGAAGCTGCAAATGTTGAATTGTGCAAAGAGAGTTCA
Organism: Penium margaritaceum; assembly: GCA_023375785.1. Taxonomy (NCBI): domain Eukaryota; kingdom Viridiplantae; phylum Streptophyta; class Zygnematophyceae; order Desmidiales; family Peniaceae; genus Penium; species Penium margaritaceum. The sequence continues at coordinate 5,344 of SZWC01008713.1, forward strand.
ACATTTGAGGCCTAGACAACCTAAATATTGTCTCTGACTTAGCGGGTCCACACACACGCGGCAAACGAGGGCGCTATTTTCTAGCAGGACAAAACAGTGGCAAAATCACAGCTTTGGCCATGACTCCGTGTAGACATGTCAGAACAACGAGCCGTTTAAACCAGAATGGCCGCATTGACAAGATCTACGTCCTGATAGGCTGCACGCCTATGTGCTGTCCCACGGCACGAATCCAAAAAATGCGAGAGTCTTTCGGGCATCGGTCGCCGCCGGCCGACGGTCTTCTGCCACCGTCGTCAGTCTCAGGGATCTGTACATGAATGGACATGAGCTAAGGGGTCACTATAAGCCGTGTACGACACACAACAACACTCCCCCATGACCGGAGGGCGAAACATGTCCATGCACATGCAGATGCTAACGCTGTACAAAGCAGGAAACGCACACAGCACACGCAAGGTGGCACATGAGGAATCAACCTGCAACAAGAATGGGGCAGAGTCCCACGGAACGAGTGGCGGCATGAAACTTCGAACAACCCAGAGCCTTGGTCAGAAAATCCGCGCACTGCCTGTCAGTGCCCATGTCGATGACTTGGATCTCACCACGATCAACCAGATCACGCACGAAGTGGTGCTCGACATTAATATGCTTTGTGCGTGCATGGAACACACCTGAGTTCTTGGCGATGGCCTCCGCGCTCATGTTGTCACACTGGAGAACCACGGGGGGTATGGACTGACGCATTTCACTCAACAGAACGACGAACCAGACACACTCCGCTGCACAGGCCCCTAGAGCAACATATTCTCCCTCAGGAGTGCTGTGTGCGATGCAGCCCTTCTTCCCACTTCGGTAGGACACTACAGTGCCTCCAATGAGAAAGATGTAGCCGGTGCGGCTCTTGCCATCTGGACTCAACGCCCAATCAGTGTCTGTGTACCCATCGAGTACAACAGACACCTGCTCGCGAAAGCATAAGCCAAAGCGTGCGGTGGAAAGGATGTAGGGCACACACCGGACTACGGCCTCCAGTGTCCGTTGGCGTGGAGCCTGCGAGAACTGGGCAAGCAGGTTGACATGGAAGGTAATGTCAGGCCGTGTCGGGGTGGCCAAGTACATGAGCGAGCCGATGACTCGTAGGTATAGGGTCGCATCGACTGGCTCCCCGAGGTCAGTTGGGTCATCTACCTTCAGGGTGGCCTACCCCTCAGGGGTCATGGGCGTGGAGGCCGTGCGGACGGCAGCGAGGAGGTCGGCGAAGCGCTCCCCCACAGTCTCTGCGTAGCGTCCCTGATGGACATGGAGTGTGCGGCGGACACGGTCGCGCACGATCTCCATCGCCAAGAAGACAGAGGCCTCACCAAGATCTTTCATCTTGTAGGCCGAGGAGAGAACGGTCTAGGCAACATTCACTGCTCCCAAGTCGGGTGAGGCGATCAGAACATCGTCCACGTGCTATGTCACCTGGCTCAGCAGTGTGAGCATGGTCGTCATCCGGCCAACAAGGGCAAAGGTCTCGGTGTAGTCCATGCCAGAGACCTGAGAGAAGCCTTTTCCTATCAGGCGCGCTAGTAGCGCTCCATAGTGTCGTCTGGCTTGAGCTTCTTGCGTAGAACCCACTTGGCCTTGATGGCCTTGCGGTTCTTTGGCAAGTCAGTTAGCTCGAAGACGCCGTGCTCTCGGATGGCATCGAGCTCAGCCTAGCAGGTAGTGCGCCACTGCTCAGCATTGGGGGCCGACAAGGCCTCAGGCAGACTGGTGGGATCGGGAGACAGCACTGGTGTACTGCGTGTAGCCAGGGCACACGCCACAGAGGGAGGGTCGAACGTCACCATGGACTCAGCGGCGTCACGAGCAAGACCGCGCTCATGAGCAAGTAGTGCCATACCAGTGGCATAGCCAGGATGAACCTCAGCGAGGCCGCGAGCACTCAAGCCGAGGGCCTTCGTGCCCGGGTCACCGTTGACGACGCTGCACGTGGGGCGAGGGTGGAGACGTCCGTCAGGTACCCGTGTATAGGGATCCAACTGGGCAAGAGCACTGGCCACTACCCTCTCACATGCCGGTGTGGACTCCACGGCAGGCGCGCCACTCGAGGTTGGCGTGGCCTCAACAGCCGGGGACGAGCCCACGATGGACGCAAGCACGTCCGCAGCCGGAGGTAGGGACGGCTCAGACCAGACGCGGACGCAGGATCAAGCTGAGTCTCAGACGCGGAAGCAGGCGCAAGATCACGCAGGGCCTCAAACGCGGAGGCAGACTCGGACGCAGACTCGGACACAGGCAAAGTCGGAGAGTCAGGGGCAGAGGAGCGAGTCGCCGATGGGGCAGGGCTGGGGGTGCCGGTGGGCACAGCCTTTGGGGACAGCCCTTGGGGTATCAGAGACGGAATGACCGTACTGGTCGAGGGTACCGTGACAACCGCGCCAGGAGCCTCCCCCACACTACGGGGTTTGGCACACCCAGAGCCATGAGCAGCACGCTGAGCGTGGATGCGGGCAAGGTCGCGAAGACGAGATACTCGAAGAAGATAGCATCACGGGACTCCACGATGCGACGTCGCTTAGGGTCCCAGAACCGCCAGGCCTTTGACCGCGGGGCGACGCCAACGAAGGCGCAGATATGGCCCCGCGGAGAGCTTGCTCCCTTGCTGTTCCGGTGTGAACCAGACGCAGGCAAGGGAGCCCCAGACACGGCCAAGCGCAGATTCGCGCGACGTCCATACCACAGCTCGTAGGGCGTGCGGTGACCTGGGAGGGGGCCGTGGGGAATGCGGTTCCATGCCCAGGTCATGTACGCCATGCCCTTGAAGGCAAAGGCCTCAGGCATGGCACTGTCGGCGCGCATGGGCGGACCGCATCCTCCATGGTGCGGTTCCAACGCTCCAAGACACCGTTCTGCTGGGGGTGGTGCGAGCGGAGAGGTTGTGGAAGACACCAAGGTCAGTGAAGGAGCGGGCCATGTCACCGAGGTACTCGCAGCCGCGGTCCGAGCGAAAGGTCTAAAGGTGGTGGGGAGACTGGCGCTCGGCCATGACCATCCAAATGCGGACTGCAATGGCGGCATAGCTCTTCTGACGGAGACTGTAGACCCAGCGCATACGCGTGAATTCATCACTCAACGTCAAGACGTAGCGATCACGGTCCTCCTGAAACTTGACAGGGAACGAACCCATGAGGTCAGAGTGGACAAGCTCCAAGGGCCGACGAGCCCTAGAGACAGACGCAGGATAGGTGGACCGGTGCATTTTGCCTTCAGCACAGGCCAGGCAGTCGGTCGTGGGCGACGCCTCGAAGGATGCCGCATCAAGACCGAGAGCAGCCTGAATGAGGATCAGCCTGTCGACAGCCCCAGATGCACATGACAGAGGCATCGATATAGGAGACGGTGGTGCTTGGGGAATAGAGTAACAGTGACGAAGACACGAGCAGTGGGAGACGGAGGCAAGGGGGGGACAGTCGCAGAGGACCCAGAGATGTGATATAGATCATTGACGACCGTCCCACTGAGGACGGTCTCCTCGGTGTCACGCACAAAGATGCGAGCATCGGCAGCTGTGTGCGTGACACCCAGGCCCATCTTGGTGCAAGCACAGACAGACAGCAGGCTAAGTTCCAGATCAGGGACAAAGAGAACGTCGGAGATGTATACAGGACCAGCGGGCCAAGTGAACTGCACAACCCCAACACCCTGGACAGGGTCCTCATGGCCAGCTACAATGCGAACAGAGCGAACAGTGCCAACAAGATGCAAGACGACGAAGGCATCACGTCGACACGCCATGTGATGGGTGGCATTATAGTTAACGACCCAGGTGGCGTCAGTGACACGCGTACAAAGGGCAACATGGCACTCGGCGACGGAACAAGGCACGGTAGCAGGACGCTCGGTGGGGGACACAACAAGGCGACCAGCGGAGCGCACATGAGAAGCATGCAGCCAAGACACATCATCATGTCCATCACGCGCATACGGCAGTGCATGGGGACCACCATAGGAATCATCCCGCAATGATACAGACAGTCCACAGGCAGTAGGACCCCTCGACTCAGTCAATTCACTCGCACCTCCCTGAGAGGAGCGTAGGGTGAGAAGCTAGTGCAGCTCGGCAATTGTCCTGTCGCGTTCCGCAAGCACCTGGTCGCAAGGATTCGCGGAGGAGCCTGCTGTGGCGGCGGACTCCTCTGGGACGGCTACGGTAGTGGCGGCCGAGCGTGCGGTCGCATCGGACGTCTGGCGCATGCGCGCCTCGTGAGCCTACTGCAGTCCACGGGTGACCATGGCCCAGTCCAATGGGCGGCCTGTCAGGCAAGTGCAGTCGGGGTAGCGATGGTCACCCCCGCAATTGAAGCACACAAGCCGGCGGCCCGTCGTGCTGCCGAAGTCGTTGCTGCCACTACTGCTGCTGCTGTCGCCGTTGCTGCTGCTGATTCCGTTGCTACTGCTGTGGCTGACACTACTAGTGCTGGTGCCATTGCCGATCCCACCATTGGAACCACCACCTGACGATGAGCAGCCCTTCTTCCTCTGAGTTGGAGCCGTAGTTACTGTATACGAAGGGGACGAGGATGCTTCCGCAACTGCAGCTGAAGCGATGCTACGGTGAGCGCGGTTCACGGCGTCCATGCCGGCAACCTCTAGGAAGTGGAGGGTGGCTAAGCGTAGCAGGGTCCTGTCGCTCGCCATGTCGCGAAGCAGAGTTTGGTCAAAGTTGCTGAAGACACGCGCGTAGTCGGGGTGGATGCCGTAGAGGATGATCCGGAGGGCGGAGTACTACGCAGGGACATCGTCTCCTAGCTCCTCGTAGAGTTGGATCGCCCGGCGCCAGTAGTCAGCTACGGACTCCTGAGCAGTATGACAGAGGGAGTTCAAGTCTGCGAGGCGCTGGGACGTCAGGGCCAAGATGGCGCCCTCAAAAAGAGTGACAACTAGTGCCCACGCATCACGAGGGTCAGCTCCCGAGCCGGTCAGCAGTTCACCAAGGAACCGACTGAAGTCCTTGGTGAAGTCTGGGGTGGCTTTCATCAAGCCGGAGGCGGCGCGGACCGCCATTTGTGTCTGGGCGGGGTCAGACGCCTGGTATGGGGTGAGGTAGTAGGCGAGGACTCCTTCGCTCATGGCCCACATGCAAAAGCGCGGCTTCCAAGACTTGCAGTCGTTCCTAGTGCGGAAGATGGACGAGTCCGAATCAAACCACTTGGGTGTCTTGACCGTCGGCAGAGCGACGGCTGAAGCCACTGCGGGACCGGGCATAGAGGAGGCAACTTCCTTACCCAAGCGGGCCCGTAGAGCCAGCTCCTCAAAGCTCAGAGGGCGGCAAGATAAGCTCAAGCCGGCGTTGGCGCTGGAGCTTGTGCCCAGGAGGGCGGTATTGGCCTCACGCGCTCTGCTGCGCGTCTCCTGGCGGATGAGGCATGCTCACAGCAGCTCCTCCTCACCCTCCTCGCCAGAATTGAGGAGGGTCTTCTAACCTCATCTGCATTTCCGTCTTGAGCGAGGTGGTCCTCGCTCGAGTCTGCAGACGCGTGCTGCTGCTGTTGCTGCTGGGGCTACTGCTGCTGCTCTTGGCACTGCTGCTACTGAGGCAGTAGGCCCTTGATCAGGTCCTACAGCTCAGTGACCTGCTTGGTCAAAGTCAGGCGGCTCTCCGCCTGCAGGTCAGCCAACGCCCGCACCTGGCGTGCCAAGGTAGTCAAACTTGGTGGCCGCTGCTGTTGCTTTTGTTGTAGCTGCTGCTACTGCCGCTGCTATTGCTGCTGTTGCTGCTGCTGCTGTTGAGACTGCTACTGCTGCTATCGATGTGGTGACAACGGCGACGACCGGCGTTGGCCACTGACAGAGCTGCCCTCGGCGACTGCGTCGATGGCACCGCTGGCAGGGTTTTACTTCGACATGACGACTGGTTGTCTGGAACGCCTGCTGTCTTCTGTCGCGAACATATCCACCGCGAAGCTATTGCCGTGGAATTTCACCGCGGAGCAATCACCACAGAGTTGTCGCGGAGCTGTCACCGTGGAGCTCTCATCGCGGATCCGTCACCACGGAGTTTACACGGTTTTTGCCGCGGGATTTGTCACCGCGACTGCGCACATGCGGAACGCGGCGGGGTGCCGCAACCTGCCAGGGCACCTCCGTCGGTGCGTTTCGCAACCATCGCGGAGCTCTCACGACAGGTGACCACGGAACGGCCGCGGACCTGTCGCGGACTTGCGATCACGGAGCCCCGGGGGGGGGGACCTCCGGCGGAACACCGGCGTGTTCCAGCACCGCCGCGGAGTTGTCGTAGTAGAGTGTCGCGCATCTCCGGAATGCCGTAGACCTGTCATGGCACCGTCAGCACGGGGTGACTCACTTCAGAACGACGCGAGTAAATGTGATAGAGTCGCGGTACTGTCGGCGCGTTCCGTTGCGATTGCGGAGTTGTCGCGTCCGTTGCGGAATTCGCGTCGCCGCGGAGCACCTGGATTTTTCTGCAGATCGACGTCTGCTGTCACGGATCGGCCGCGGAGCTATCGCGGATCGGCCGCAGAACTGTTGCGGACGTTTTAAGAAAATGGTCGGAAAAGTGGTCGGTCCTCCCAGGACCTCTCGCCGTGACGGTGGGTGCTGCTGCTGCTACTCAAGGCAACGGCTGCAGTCGCTCACTGGTGCCACAGTTGTTGCGCCCGTGCTACGCAACCGTGCGAGCACTTGCTCGCCGCTCTAATACCAAGAGAGACGGCTTCCTAGCAGTGCTGTTGCTGGCGTGGCAGTACAAGCCGACCAGCTAACTCACTAGCGCACACAGGTGGAGGTGAGAAGAGCAAGAGGTTGGCTAGGGACACAAACACAAGTGTCAGAAGCTGCAAATGTTGAATTTTGCAGAGACAGTTAACAACTGAGGCCTAGACAACCTAAATAGTGTCTCTGACCTAGTGGGTGCACACACACACGCGGCGCACAAGGGCGATGTTTTCTAGCAAGACAAAACAGTGGCAAAAACACAGTTTTGGACATAACTCCCTGTAGACACGTCAAAACGACAAGCCGTTTGAACCAGAACGGCCGCATCGACAAGATCTGTGTCCTGATAGGTTGCACGCCTATGTGTTGTCCCATAGCTCGAATCTAAAAAATGCGAGAGTCTTTTGGGCATCGGTCGCCGTCGGTCACCAGTCTTCTGCCACCGTCATCAGTCTCAGGGATCTGCACGTGAATGGACATGAGCTAAGGGGTCACTGTAAGCCGTGTACGACACACACAACAACATGGTGGGTGTCGCACGTGGCAGTGCAAGATCTGTCCTAAAACCGGCCCAAAACCACTATTTTCGCCATAACTCGGCGCAGACATACCAGAACTCTATGCAGTCTAAACCTAGACGTACAGAGTCAAAATCCAGACGCTACAACTGGTCACATGCATGCATCCGGCATCAACGGTGGACACACAAAGCACAAACATGCAAATCGGGCCCACGGCCAGTCCACCAATAAACTCATGTGTGCTGTAGAAAAACTGAAGGAGGTCCTGGGTAGCGTCAAGAGCTGTGGAACGGTCGTCAATCAGCTCCAGGATGGTTGTTCTCCACCATATGATGCATTGGTGCCTCCAGGATCCGCATCAGGGATCTGCATGGGTATGGACACGGCCGAGTGGTCACAGTAAACTGTATAGGTCGACAGGAACGTCACAAATCACAACACTCCCCCATGACCCGATGGTACGCATGTCCATACACATGCAGCACTAAGACGAGTACAAAAGCATATGCAACGAAAAATGTGACACGGACACGGAAAAACCCCACTCTCAACCACTCTCAGGCAAGGGGCAAAGTCCAACAGAACGAATGGCCACGAGGAACATTTTGTGTGCTAGTACCTTCGTCAAGAATTCAACACGCTGCATGTCAGTGCCAACCCAAATGATGGAGATCACGTGACGCTCCACCAGATCATGTACAAAGTGGTGCTCAACCGTAATGTGCTTTGTGTGAGCATAAAAGACACCAGAGTGCTCCGCAATGGCAAGAGTACTCTGGTTTTCGTAGTGAAGCACAATGGCGGGTACTGACTAGCCAAGCTCATGGAACAGGCGCTGCAGCCATACCGCCGCACCAGCCCCTGCACCTAGAGAAACGTACTCTGCCTCCAATGAGCTACGTGCCATGCAACCCTCGTTCTCGCTACTCTAGGACACAACGGTCCCACCGAGCAGGAACACGTAAACGGTGCGACTGCATCCATCTGGACTCCAGGCCCAGTCGCTGTCGGTATAGCCGTCAAGGACCACCGAACACTGCCGGCGAAAGCAGAGTCTGAGGTACGGTGTGGAGACCACGTACCGCACCACTCGCACAGCCGCGTGAAGGGCTCTAGCGCATGGAGCCTGCAAAAACTGGGCAAGGAGGTTGATGGCAAGCGCAATGTCAGGACGTGTGGTAGTGGCCAGGTACATCAGATATCCGATGAGACGGAGGTACACGGTCACATCCACTGTCTCCCTCAGTTGTGTGGGATCGTCAACCTTCAGGGCATCCTACCCATTAGGTGTAAGAGGTGTGGAAGCCACAGGCACTACACCAAGAAGGTCGCTGAAGCGCTCCCCCAGGACACGTGCGTATCAGGCCTGATGCAGTAGTAGAGTACGACATCTGCGGTCTCGCACGATATCCATGCCAAGAAACACCGCTATAGGACCAAGATCCTTCATCCTATAGGCAGTCTAGAGGAAAACCTTGGCCTCCTTCACGGCCTCCCTTGAAGGAGACGCGATTAGAAGGACATCGACATAGACCAAAATGGCGGTGAATCGCTCATGCGTCTGTCGGATGAAGTGAGAAGGATCTGCCTCGCTCTATACATATCCCGCACGAATCACGGTGTTAGTGATCTCCTGCTTCCAACACCAAAGAGACTGCTTGAGGCCGTACAAGGACTTGCGAAAGCGCAAGACCTTGTCACCATCCTCAAAGTCGATGGCTGAGCCACGTAAATCACCTCATCTAGAGAGCCATGGAGGAGCGCATTCTTCACATCCATCTGGTGCAGTTCCTATTCATGATGAGCCACTACACCAAACAGAGCTCGAGCTGAGGTCATGCGGCCGACAAGGGCAAAGGTGTCAGTGTAATCGATGCCCTCAATCTGAGATTACCTGTGAGAGTGGGTGCTCTCTGGAGATTTAGCCTTGGTGTGTGGAGAGCACAGTCGCAGCGGAAAGATAGACTTGGAGATTTCTGGAAGCCAGAGCTGGAAAATACAGGTTAATGAGATTGAACTGAGTACAGGGTATTTAAACTGTCCGGCTGGCTAGCCCAGGCCTCAGCCTACTGCTTTCCTAGCTTGCTATGACAAGCTACTTGCACCTGAACTCGGTGCTCTGCTTGCACCTGAACCTGGTGCTCTACTTGCACCTAATGCCTAGTGCGAGAAGTCCCCGGCCGTCGATCGTCGAGATCGACGGTCGATCTTGTCTCTCGGCGAGCTGCCTCGTTGCTCCCGTATGCCTCTTGGCGGTGGATGCGGTCACCGTGTTGCGCACGCCATCGGAGAACTGTGACCATCGCACGGTCGCAGTCACCGGTTTTACTGCCGCCGTTGACCGCCGCAGTGGTCAGGACCGTCGAAACAACCCCTCGGCGGGTAGCGTCGCCGTTACGCTACTCGCCGAGAGGGTGAAAGCCACCCTCGCGTGGCGTGATCGGAACGCCGCGTGGGGGTTGCGTGCGAAACAGCTCCCTAGCGCCCGTGACCCTCACGTCGGCGCTTGCTTGCTCACTGCTCCTCCTCGCGACCGTGTATCCCCGCATCCGCGCAGTCGCGGTCGAGCGGAGGTGAGCTCGACCGCGAGCGACATTTCTGAGAAACGGAAAATGGCCTAGATGCCCCCAGAAACTCGGTCGAGGCCCCGAGTATGCCAGAAAAATAGGGGCACCTCATTACATTCCCCCCCCCCCCCCGTCGGAGGCATGACGTCCCGGCGCGCCTGAGGTACTCCTGGAGAACAGTGTTGGTACCCCCAAGATGGAAGTTGATCTCTGGCTCCCAAGAGTTGTGCTCAGCCGGGTACCCCTTCCACTGCACCAGGAACTCACGCCGTCGTCCCCTCTGGCGGTCCGCCTGAATCTTCTCCACCTCAAACTCCTCACTTCCTTCGACTCGGACAGTAGGAGGTGGAGCTATCCCGCGACCCTAGAAGAAGGTGTTGGGGTCGCGATAAGTACGAAGCAAGGAGATGTGGAACACCGGATGAATGGTGTAGTGAGCTGGCAGCTCCAACTTGTATGAGACGGCCGACCGCTTCTCCACAATGCAGAACGGACCCACCCATCGCGGCTTGAGTTTTGGACTTCCAACTCCCAGCAGCTGTAGGTTAGCAGAGTTCAGCATCACTTGATCTCCCACTTGGAACTCCTCCACAGAGCGATGCTTATCAGCCTGCTGCTTCTGCTGCTTCTGTGCCTTCAACAGCCGTAGGCGCACCACGTCCCAAGTGGTGGCAAACCCTTCAGCAATCTGCTGCACAGCCGGAAGAGATGTTGCCATAGCAAGGGCGGCTGGGCTCAGTGGCTGGTGGCCATAGACCACCTCAAATGGTGACTTTCCTATGGATGCTGACACCACTGAGTTGTAGGCAAACTCTGCCACTCCGAGCTTCTCCTCCCACCCCTCTCCGTCCGGTGGGACCATCCTCCGCAGCAGTTGCTCCAATGTCTGATTCGTGCGCTCTGTCTGCCCATCGCTTTGTGGGTGGTATGCTGTGGTCAGCTGCACTCGCGTGCCCAGCTTCTCCATGAGATCTCTCCAGAATCGCGAAGTGAAGCGTGGATCGCGATCTGAGACCACCGACTGCGGCACTCCATGCAGCTTGATGACATGACTGAGGAGGAGTTGAGCTGTCCCGGCAGCTGTGATGCTCTCAGGACATGCGATGAAGTGTGCCATCTTGGAGAACCGGTCCACCACCACCAACACCGTGTTGTTGCCTTGCTGCGTCACAGGCAGCCCGCCAATGAAGTCGAGCGAGATGTCTATCCATGGCCTCTCTGGTATAGGCAATGGTTGCAGCTCCCCTGGTGGCTTGGTCCTCCGCGCCTTGCTGCGTTGGCACACATCGCAGCTGCTCACAAACCTCTTGCAATCAGTCGCCATTGACGACCACCAGTATTGGCGTTTCAAGGCTTTCAGCGTCTTGTCGAAGCCGAAATGACCCGAGTAGTGGGTATCATGCACTTCTTCCAGCAATAACTGCTTCAATGGCGCATAGTCCGGCACGACAATTTTCCGCTCCTGCCCCTTTCGCCAATACACTCCATCCCACGTGGCGTCTTTCAGCGCACCACCCGTGAACTCACTGTCCACGCCATAGCCGTGCTTGAATAGGCTATGCATGACTGGAGATCCCATCAGCACTGAGATGGCATTGAGGCTCAAGTCCGGCCTCCGTGACAGAGGGTCTGCCGGGTTCATCTTCCCAGGCTTGTACAAGATCTCGTAGTCAAAACTCCCCTCAAGAAACTCCATCTAGCGAGTTTGTCGGCGACTAAGGTTCGGCTGCGTCTTCAGGTACTTCAGGGCGTAATGGTCCGTGAAGACCACGCAGCGCCGCGACTCCAGGTAGCACCTCTAGTGCTTGAATGCATGGATCACCGCCAGCATCTCTTTTTCATGGATTGCGTAGTTCAGCTCCGCACCTCGCAATTTGCGAGATGCGTACGCAATCGGCTGCGGTCCTTTCCCGTGATCCTGCATCAGCACCGCCCCAATGGCATAGTCGCTTGCGTCCGTCGCCATGACGTACTCCTTGGATGAATCTGGATGCACCAGGACCGGAGCATCACACATTGCAGTCTTGAGCTCCTCGAAGCTCTCCTGCTCTTGATTGCCCCATTCCCACTGGTGATCCTTCCTCAGCAGCTGAGTCAGCGGCGCACCCTTCTCTGCGTACCCCCGGATGAATTTCCGGTAGTAGTTGACAAACCTTAGAAACACCTGGATGTCACGCACGCACTTTGGTGTCGGCCACTGCTTCACTGCTTCCACCTTTTTTGGGTCCATGCGGAGACCCTTGCCGCTGACGATGTGCCCAAGGAACTCCACCTCCCTTTTCTCGAACTCACACTTGGAGAGCTTTGCAAACAACTTCTCTCTCCGAAGGATTTCCAACACCTGCCGAAGATGTTGTTGATGCTCTTCCAGAGTTCGAGAGTAGATGAGGATGTCGTCAAGGAACACCACCACGAACTGGTCCAAGTGAGGGTCGAAGATCCTGTTCATGAGGCTCATGAACGTTGCAGGAGCGTTGGTCAACCCAAACGGCATCACGAGGTACTCGAAATGACCGTACCGCGTCCGGAACGTTGTCTTCTCTACATCCTGCTCCGCAATCCGGTTCTGATGGTACCCCGAGCGCAAGTCAATCTTGCTGAAGAACTGCGCTCCCCTCAGCTGGTCAAACAGCTCCTCGACCCTTGGCAGCGGGTACCGGTTCTTGATCGTTACGTTGTTTAGTGCGCGATAGTCCACGCACATCCGCAGCTCCCCTGTCTTTTTCTTCACAAAGAGGACCGGTGCAGCGTAAGGTGACACCGACGGTCTTATGAACCCCTGCTCCGTCAGCTCCTCCAACTGCTTCTTCAGCTCACCGAGCTCATTATTGCTCATGCGATAAGCAGCTCGTACCGTTGGAGTTGCTCCCGAAACCAGATCAATTTTGTGGTCGATGTCCCACTTCGGTGGTAAACCTTTTGGCAGCTCAGCAGGAAACACGTCACTGTAGCTGTCCAACACTCCCTTGACGCCTTCCGACAGCTCTGCTCCAGGTGCTTTCTACTGCTCTCCCTCCGGTTGCTTTGTCTCTGCTGCCAACACTTCCACCTCTTCAGCTGCTGCCTTTTGCCGCATCCACACAAGGTACACTTGATCCCCCTTGCGCTGACAGCGCTTCAGCTGCCCGTATCTCAACTGCGGCACCTTGCCTGCCTTGGAGTCCTTCTCCTCTGCCCATAACGGCAAAATAATTTGCTCTCCACATTTCTTCACTTTCACTTGGCTGCGCACCCAATCCACAGCAAGATTCCACCGGTGCAGCCAGTCGCGCCCCAAAATGGCGTCGTAGGTATCCATTGGGCACGTGCAAAAGTTCACATCGCACGACAGCTTGCCCAGATGGATCCTCAGAGGCTTTAGAGGCAGTCCGCACTCCAGCTCCCCTTGCACCAACTTGGTCGTAGTTGGCTTCCCGGGTAGCCGTGCAAGCCCCAACCTCTTTGCAAGCTCGTCGCTAAAGAATGAGTGCGACGCGCCGCAATCTAACAATGCTTTAATCTGCCGGCGAGTCTGGCGCCCCTCGCCATCCGCAGAACCAGCCGATAAAATTTCGGCTTTCAGGAGGATTCCCGGAACGCTCCCGCTTCCTTCGCTCCGCAGCAATACACTTGGCAGCTCCCTAGTTGTCGAAGGACATTCGGGCCTGGTGTTTGCTGATGCGGACGAAGCTTTCCCAGCAGATGGCCGCCCGCCACTCACTGCTGGTTGCCGTTTCCCTGCTGCTTCTTCTTGCAGTCCTTCTTGTGGTGCCCAGGCTTCCCACAGATCCAGCAGTTCCCACCACGCGGCTTGCTCTGCTGCTGGCCTCCTTGCACTGCGTCGATCTCCATGGGGTCAGCTTGTTGGTGCTGTGCTCGACGCTGAATATTCTCTTGCTTCTCACGAAAACCCCCTCGATGGTAGCGTAGCGCGTCAACGCGCTCAGCAGTGGCTACCATCGCCTGGAACTCCGTGATTCCACTGAGTGCCAACGTGCGCTGAATTTCTGCCTTGAAACCGTCATGGTACTTGTCTGCCATCTCCGGCTCACTCGTGTCGTCAATCTCCGAGCACAACGCCAAGAAACGACGTGTGTACTCCTGCACTGAGCCGATCTGCTTCAGCTGCTTCAACTTGTTGCGTGCGACCATGGAGGCGTTTATGAGATCAAATCGATCTCTGATGGCTTGCTCGAACTACTCCTATGTCGTCAGCACGCGAGCTTCAGCTTGCACCGCGCCTGGCTGCCACAACACGGCATGTTGCACAGCTGCGTTCCCACCTCCACCGCGAGTGGCCAGCATATTCAGCTGCCTCCACCACTCCAATGCTGCTCCGCGTAGCAGTGTCACCGAGAATGACACACGCACAGCATCGTCCTCTGGAGGGTGAACCAGAGCCCCAAAGTAGTTGTTCATCGCGAACAACCAGGTCCGAACGCTCGCTCCCTTGACAGAGGAATTGAACGCTTCCGGAGCCTTTGGCTTTGGTCTCGGCGGACTCCTTGACCGGGCCGCCCCAACCTATCCAGCGCCAGTCCAGTCCCGCAGGTCAGCCATCTGCCGATTGAGCCGCTCGTTCTCCAGCTTGAGGGCTCCCAGCTGCTCTACGATCTGCTGCAGGGCCTGCTCCATGGCTCTAGATAAATTTTAGCCACTGGAGATCCTTCGAAAAAAACTGACAGCGTTTCGGCAGCAATCGAAAAAAATTTCCGGCAGCAATTCGGTAGTATGGGACAAAAATCTGAGGTCTTCGAAGTGCGTGGGAGTCACCCGTCGTCTCCCGCGCGTGCACGGTAGGTCATGTGGACGCTCTGGAAATGTAGAGAATTTTCGAAAGGTTGGCTCGTGCGTTGGCTTCGAAGTCTGGTCCAGAAATCTCCCTCTCGATCAGCCTCGACGTTGTCCGGCGTAGTCCGTGCCTTCGCTCCTTGAAGTTTTGCGAGCTCCGACAGCGCTTCCGCCCAACGCGTGGCTCTGGCTCTGATACCAGATGTGAGAGTGGGTGCTCTCTGGAGATTTAGCCTTGGTGTGTGGAGAGCACAGTCGCAGCGGAAAGATAGACTTGGAGATTTCTGGAAGCCAGAGCTGGAAAAAACAGGTTAATGAGATTGAACTGAGTACAGGGTATTTATACTGTCCGGCTGGCTAGCCCAGGCCTCAGCCTACTGCTTTCCTAGCTTGCTATGACAAGCTACTTGCACCTGAACTCGGTGCTCTGCTTGCACCTGAACCTGGTGCTCTACTTGCACCTAATGCCTAGTACGAGAAGTCCCCGGCCGTCGATCGTCGAGATCGACGGTCGATCTTGTCTCTCGGCGAGCCGCCTCGTTGCTCCCGTATGCCTCTTGGCGGTGGATGCGGTCACCGTGTTGTGCACGCCATCGGAGAACTGTGACCATCGCACGGTCGCAGTCACCGGTTTTACTGCCGCCGTTGACCGCCGCAGTGGCCAGGGCCGTCCGTCGAAACAACCCCTCGGCGGGTAGCGTCGCCGTTACGCTACTCGCCGAGAGGGTGAAAGCCACCCTCGCGTGGCATGATCGGAATGCCGCGTGGGGGTTGCGTGCGAAACAGCCTCCTAGCGCCGACGTGATCCTCACGTCGGCACTTGCTTGCTCGCTGCTCCTCCTCGCGACCGTGCATCCCTGCATCCGCGCAGTCGCGGTCGAGCAGAGGTGAGCTCGACCGCGAGCCACATTTCCGAAAAACAGAAAATGGCCTAGATGCCCCCATAAACTCGGTCGATGCCCCGAGTATGCCAGAAGAATAGGGGCACCTCATTACAGTACCCATTGACAACCAAGCAAGCCTTGTGGCATTCCAGTGAGCCATCCGGCTTCACCTTCTTGCGAAAGACCCACTTGACCTGAATAGCCTTCCTCCCAGGTGGAAGGTCGACTAGCTCGTAAACTCCGTGCTCTCAAATAGCGCGGAGCTCATCCTCGCAAGTAGCATACCAAGCGTCAGCATCCTATGACGAGAGAGCTTCCCTCAGTGTGCCCGGGTCAGGTGCCATAAGGGGAGAGCTCTGCATGGTAATAGCGCACGCCTTAGTGCTAGGTCTGACGACCACATGATCGGCTACTGCATCACAAACGATATGAAATTCGCGAGTGACGAGTTCGTGCCCTACGGGGCACGCTGGATGTACCTCTGCGTGCTCAGTGCGGACACTCAGGCCTAGGGCCTTTGTGCCGGGATCACCACTCACGATGCTACGAGTAGAGCGCCTGGTTGCGGGACTAGACACTCGTTAAGCTCCGGAGTCCAATGGTCGAAGGCGACCGCCATGCTCACGGGAGTAACCCGGGCTCGAGGGGTATACCTCAGGCTTCGGAACGGGCGCAATCGCAGCTGGGGAGGACTGAGGCAAGGGAGCTGGTGATGCCGTGCGAGGAGATGCAGGTGTGGGAGACACGGAGCTCGGTTTGACTGTAGGAGCAGGTGAGGTAGGTCCACGCACAGAGGCAGAGGTGCCGGCGCACACAGGTACGGTCTCAGGATTACGCACAGGTACAGGATCATGAGTACCTATGGGACGTGAAGGTGCAGGGGTAGAAGCCGGCGGTGCTGGAGAGATCTCTGGACCAACAGCCATGATCGCTGGGTCATCAAGCACCGGAGAAGTGGAGGGAGATCGAACGGACACATCAGCCTGGCGATCGGTGCTTGCAGGCGTAGACTCCTCCATCCGTCAAGAAACCTTACACGTGGGAACATGTGTGACGGACAACGACGTAATCGAAGTCAGATCACAGTAGGTGAGGGACTCAAAGAAAAGCTCATCGCGAGACTCAACAATGCGATGACGAGTAGGGTCCCTAAAATGCCATGCCTTCGACCGCGAGGAAATACCGACGCAAGCGCACGAACGACCCCGCGGTGAGATCTTGAACCCTTGCTGGTCCTCAGTGTACCACACAGAAGCCAAGGATCCCCAGACGCAAGCAAGGCGCAAGTCAGCACGGTGGTCGAACCAGAGCTCATACGGTGTGACTTGGTCCGGAAGAGGACCGTGCACGAGGCGGTTCCGGACCCAAGTCATGTAGGCAAAGCCTTCAAAAGCGAAGGGCTTTGGAAGACCACACTCAAACCGTGTAGTGCCAACCGCACCCTCCATGGTGCTGTTCTAGCGCTTAGAAACACCGTTCTGCTGAGGAGTAGCAGGAGCGGAGACCAAGTAAAAAATCCCGTGCTCGGCGAAGAAGCTGTCCATCTTGCCAAGGAAATTGCCGCCGCGATCCGAGCGGAAAGTGTGCAGCGTGTGACGAGACTGACGCTCAGCTATCACTAGCCAGAGACAAACCACGAGAGTGGTGTCACTCTTCTGGCGCAGGCTGTAAACGCACCGCATCCGGGTGAAGTCATTAGTCAGGGTCAGGACGTATCGACCCCGATCGGACAGAGACTCGACAGGTAGGGGACCAAGAAGGTCCGAATGAACTAACTCGAGAGGGCAAAGTGCGCATGAACGAGAGTTAGGGTAGGTGCAATGATGCATCTTACCTTGAGCGCAAAAGAGGCAGTCGGTCTTGGGTGGCTTCTCGAAAGAAGCCGCGTCAAGACCGAGGGCGGTTTGTGTTCGAATGAGCTTTGACACAGTGTCGGAGCTTACATGACACAGGCGGCGATGAAGCAATTGTTGGTACTCAGGAGACAGAACACCAGTGAAAAAAACACAAGCGGAAGGGGAAGGGGAGCAAGGAGCGCAAGTCTGAGAGACAAGATACAGGTCATCCACAACAGAGGCACGACAGACAACGCTACGAATGTCAAGAGCAGTCACAGTCACGGACTCTGCAATGTGCTCCACAGAGAGTCCCATCAGAGTGCAAGCACGTACAGAAAGCAAGCTAAGCTCAAGGTCCGGCACAAGTTGCACCTCAAAAAGATACAGGGGGGCAGACGGAATATCAAAATGAACGACCCCAACACCCTGGACTGGCAAGGACTGAACAGAGCCTGTGCGGACAGAACGAACAGATGCATCAGGTCGGAGAACAACAAAATCACTGTGACGACAGGTTATGTGATGAGTGGCATGGGAGTCGATGATCCAAGTGCCACCGGGATCAGGACTAGAGGACATCACTGTACAACGGGCAACGGAACACTCGGCCTCGAACGTACGCTGGGCAGCAAGTGGGGAGGAACGACGAAGGGCACAAATGTGAGACTCATGAATCCAATCCGTACAGTCAAGGCCATCGTCATCACATGCCGACTGTGCCCCCCCCACATGAGTCATCCCGAGCCAGAAGAACAGACAAACGGACAGTATGTGAACCACCCACCTGTGACAACGCACTCGCACCTCCCTCAAAGCGAAGCGCCAGAAGGTGTTGGAGCTCGACGATGGTGCAGTCACGTGGTTCTTCATTGCCTCTGGTCGCCGGTGGTGAAGCGGGAACTGCTGCGGTCGTGGTCGTCGCGCGCACGGAGGATGTGCTGCTCAACGTAGACCAAAGTGCGTGCGTAGCCAGGAGCCCACGAATAATCTACATCCAGTCGAGTGGCTTCTGGCACTCGGTGTAGCGATGGGCGCCTCCACAGTTGTAGTAGTGAACAGAGCGTCCACTACTACCGCCCCATGACGGCTGCTGTTGTGGCTACTGCTGGCCCGAGCCACGCCGCCGTCGCCCCTTCTTCCTCTGTGCCACTGCTGCAACACCCTGTGTCTGAGTCGGTGTAATCAGGGCAGAAGGGGAGGAGGAGGACGAGACAGAGGATGGTGAAGGAGTCTGTAGGAGGGGCGTCGGTGATGAGCCGCGGCTGCCTTACGGGCGGAAGTCACCCGGAGGAAGAGCTGGTGCGCCAAGGGAAGAAGTTGCAATGAGGCCAAAAAAGGCTCGAGCATGGCTTCGCTGTACTACGTGAAGATATCTGTGTGCTCAAGGCGAATCCTGAGCATGATTGTGTGGAGCGTCCACAGCTGTGTGCCTCTTGAGGTCCCAATGCGCGTGTAAATACGCATGGCGCATCGCCAGTAGTCGGTTGTAGGCTCGACAAACCCCTGGCAAAGGGAGTGAAAGGCACGGATGTGTGCGGCGCAGGTGGCGTGCATCTTTGCAGCAAACAGGGACAATGCTAGGTCCCAGCCCCCGCGTGGATCTACTCCGGTGCCTGTGCCCGCCTCTCTAAGGAATGAGCGGAAGTCGACGACGGTCTCGTGCGGCATGGCGTAGAGAAGTCCGCGCATTGCCCTAGCCGTTATCAGCATCTGAGCTCGGTCCGTAGTCTGATACGGACTGTAGTAGTAGGGCCACACGCCCTCTGAAGTGGCCTGGACCTGAAAGAGGATCTCCCAGCAGTCAAAGCCGTCCTCGCTGACATACCGTGGGGGCGGCATCTCGAAGTCCTTGGGTTGCCGCTCCGTATGGAGAGCAACCACAGGCTGAGAAGGACGAGGGAAAGGAAAGACGTCGGGAAGAGGGAAGTCGTTGGGGTGGAGATCAGGCGATGATCACAACTCTGGAAACTGATACATGTCTGGGGCCCGAGAGCTCGTCTCAAGCTGGCGGATACGATCCTGAAGCACACGAATCTCGCGCTCCAGGGAGTTGCCCTTCATACCTAGCATGTTTGGATCCTCGTTCCAAGGGTCAAGAGGTGGCGGGTCGGCTCCAGATCCTGTCTCCGGTGTTGGAGTTGACTACTATGTAAAGGGTGCGACCCCGACCGCTCCCTCAAAAGTCTGTCGTTGAGTCGTAGAATGTCCTTGAAGAAGCTCGATAAGTATACGGATGGCGTCAGTCGGATCCTGCTGTAGGCGACGCATCTCGTCCTGCTGGCTCCGTAGGTCCTCAATGGTCTACGAACGTGGGCTCATGACCCCTGAGGAGGAAGAAGAGGGATCTAGTACCCCCTTTCCCTTCTCGTCGGACGGAGCCATGATGCCGCTCATTATGGGCCGAGACGTCAACGTGGTCAAATTGTAGAAACGCGTGCATTTCTCGAGTAGTTGAACGCGGGCAATTTTTGACCCTCCAACCAAAAACATCAGTTACGCAAGTGCTGACGTGAGCAGGAATTTGCTGACGTCAGGAAGACCTGATGACGTCAGTAAGTAAAAATGAAAACGTCAGCTCGCCTTCCTTTTTTGTGTGCCAACCCTCGCGGCTGCTGCACAAGCTGACAGCCGTTCCGTAGCAGCCGTGTGGGAGCTACGCGGAAGCTACGTAGTAGCTTCTACTCGGCTGATGCTACGGCTGCGTCGTGAGCTATAGTAGTAGCCACGTAGAAGTGTGCGGAGCGACTGCCTGGCCGTTGTGCACGCGGCTGTGGCAGCAGCCACGTGCTGCTGCTGATACTGCTGCTGCTACTACTGCACGCTGCGACTGCTGCACGTTGCTATAGCCGTCGTACGCTGTTGTTGCTGCTGCTGTTACTGCTACTGCTGCTGCTGCAACGGCACTGCTGTTGCCGCTCTTGCTGCTCTTGCTGCTAATGCGCTGTTGTTGCTGCCGCTGCTGGTGCGCTGCTACTGTGCTGCTGCCGCCGTTGGTGTTGTTGTCATTGCTGTTGCTGCTGTCGCTGCTGCTACACTGTTGCTATGTTACTACCGCCGCACGCTGCTGCTGTGGTGCTGCCGCCGTGCTCTGCTGTCACCGTTGCTGCTGTCACTGCTATTGCGCTGCTACTCTGACCTCGCGGATTGATAAACAGTGCGGGTTCGGTAAAGGTGCAAAGAAGGGCGCCATTGAGAAGCGTACCACTGATCTCCTGGTTCTAGTAATGCGGTGATGGCATCAAGCCAAAGAGGGCCTTCCACAGCTTCCAGACCTTGCCGGAGCCATCATTGAAGCCTAGAGGTTGCACCATGTAGAGCTCCTCGTCCTCCTGTGATCCATGAAGAAATACGTTCCACACATCCATCTGATGTAGTTCCCACCCGTGCTGGGAAACCAGGCTGAACAACGCCCAGCTGGTCGAGAACGGACCGACCGGGGCAAGATCTGGTCAAAGTCGATCCCAGGGACCTGAGAAAACCCCTTGGCTATGAGTCAGGCCTGGTACTTGTCCAAGGAACCATCTGGCTTCCACTTTCACCGGAAAACCCACTTGGCGCTGATGGCTTTACGGCCCCGAGGGAGGTCAACGAGCTCATAGACGTGATGTTGCTGAATGGCGGCAAGCTCGTTGGCGCATGCAGCCTCCCAGTGAGCAACCTCGGGAGATGCCCGAGCCTCACGTACGGTGGCTGGGTCCTCTGGTCACTCCGTGGGGTGGACAGTGAGGACGTGCGGGTCCCGCGTCCCAGGTGGCATTCGTGTGAGCGCGGTCGCATGCCGGTGCTCTTGATAGAGCAAGGCGTATGCCAAAGCTGATCCTAGATGTAGGTCAATGATGACTAACAATGTGGCCAAGCCAAGTGCCTTGATGCCGGGGTCCCCACTCACAACTGTGGAAGTCGGTCTGACACGAGGTGAGGAGCCTCCTGGGATGACAAGGGGTCGTGGCGCGGGAGGACGTGAGGAGGTGGCTTGAGTGCTCGTTGTGTCTAGTGCTCCCACCCAGACCACGTGTGTAGCGCGCCCATACGGACGAGGCGGCCGGCCCTCAGGGGCTGGCGGACACGGACGGGGCAGCCGGCCCTGAGGGGTCGGCTGAATCGAACGGGACAACCAGCTCTCTGGTGCTGGCGGACACGGATGGGGAAGCCGGCCCTGAGGGGCTAGCAGGCATGGATGAGGCAACCGACTCTAAGGGGCTGGCGGGCACGGACGGGACGGCCGGCTCCAGGCGCCGTCGGACACAGATGGGGCAATTGACACTGAGGGAATGGCGGACACGGACAGTGCAGCCGGCACTGAGGGGTTGTCAAACACAGATGGGGTAGCTAGCCCTGAGGGACTGGCACACACGGACGGGGCAGCCAGAGCAGAGGAGTTGTCAAACACAGATGGGGTAGCCGGCCCTGAGGGGCTGGCGGACACGGTCGGGGTAGCCGGCTCTGAGGGGCTGTCGCACACATATGGGGCAGTCAGTCCTGAAGGGCTGGCGGACACAGAAGGGGCAGCCGGTGCAGACGAACCTGCGAGCGCAGAGGTTGGAACGCCCGGATGCGGCTGGACAGAGGACGGACCCACAACTCCCGCACACGATGGGAAGAACATCGACGCGCCGGAGCAAACGAAGTCGTGGGGAAACGGGACCTCAAAGGAACGGGCATACCAGGACTCAATGATGCAGTGTCAAGTGGGATCCCAGAAACGTCATGTCTTCGACTGAGGCGAGATGCCAAGGAAGGTGCAGGGACGGTCCCGAGGCTCGAGCTTACCACCCTCATGTGGGGTAGGCAACCACACGATGGTTACACAGCCCCTGACCTGGACTGGACGTAGGTCGCCTCGCTCTCCACACTAGTGCTTGTATGGTATGGACTGACAGGGAATGGGTCTGTGGGGAATCCGGCTCTAGACCCACGTCATGCAGGTCATGGCCTCAAAGTAGAAGCCGTCAAAGTTGCCAAATTCGATCCGAATGGTGCAAACGGCGTCGGCCATGGTGCGGTTCCACCACTCATTGACATCATTATGGATAAGTGTGTAGGGCGTCGACGTCTCATGATGGACACCACGCGAGGCAAAGAAGAGTGTGGTCTCCCTCAGAAAATCACCCTCGTGATCGGAATGGAAGCGGCGGAGGGGGCAACCTCACTTGCTTTCAGCATGGATAAGCCAGTCTCGAATGGTGGGAGCGATGTCGCTCTTCTACTGAAGGTAGAAGATCTAGCGATGGCGAGAGTAGTCGTACGTAAGTGGCAAGACATAACGACGGTGATCGCCGACTGATTCCATCGGAAGGGGACCCGTGACATTGGAGTGGACCAAGTTCAGCAGGGTGGATGCTTGAGAGGCAGAGAGGGGGAAGGTCGGACGGTGCATCTTCCCCAGAGCAGAATCAATACACTCGGTGTCACACGACAAAGGAAATGAGGCTAGGTCAAGGCCCGTGACTGGTTGCGTGCAAAGCATGTTGTCAATAGCGTCAGAGTGGATGTGACAGAGGTGGCGATGTAGGAGACGCGTATGCTGCGGAGACAGTGTGCTAGTAACAAACACGTGGCCAGTGTCGGCCGATGAGGAGGGGACAACTGTAGAAGAAGACAGGCACGGTACGTGCCACAAGTTGCCTCGGGCGATGGCATGCAAAACGACACGACTTGACGGACGTAATGACAGCGTGCCCATGCTACGCGAGTACACAACATCCATGCTCATGCGATTAAGGGCGGTGATAGAGAGGAGGCAAAGCTTAAGGCTAGGGACAAAGAGAACATCAATCACGAAAACATCACCAGCAGGACCACGGAAAGGAACGATGCCGAAACCACAAACAAGTAACACCTGACCAAAACCCGTCCGAACCTCGGTGACATTGGTGGCGGGACCAAGGACACTGAAGGCCTCATACGAGGCCTTCATGTGATGCGTAGCCCCTAAGTCGATGATCAAGGTCATTGACGGATCGTGGACTAGTGTGGCCAGGTCCCTGACAATCACATGCCAATGGACGAGCGACGCTGTGGACGCAGGTGCAAACCGGGACTGCCAGTCCTCTAGCCAGGCAACATTATCACAAAGAGGAGCAGGTGGAAAAGGCATGGCATAGGATGGTGTGGATGAAGATACAAGAAACGACCTTAGCACACACTATATCATGTAGGGTAGGGGGGAACTAGCGACTATGCAACTCACACTTCCCTAGGGAGGAGGGTGAGGAAGGCCGGGCTGAAACGCAATGAACTACTCCAGCTGACGCTCATGGGTAGAGGGTCCGATAGAGTAGACCGACTACGGTGTTATGGCACTGAAGTCCAGGATGGGAGAGGAGGACATTGCTAGAGATGTTGGTGATGGAGGAGTGGGCGCGGACGGCTGTGGAAGATACTACGGCGGAGCCGTCACGAGCAGCGTAAGTGCAGTAGGAGCAGTGACGGTCACGACAGTGGTGGCAAGGCGATGCTCGCGTTAGCAATGCATGGTGGCAATGACACGAGCCTCGTCAGCTAGGAGCAGACACGTGTGCCACCCATGTCCTAACTGGCCACAGTTCTGGCAGTCGAGGCTGGTGCTGCCGGATCCACTTGCTAAGGGCCCTTGTCCTTCTTGCCCCTGTGCTTCTCCTTGCCATATGGGGTGGCGCCGGAAAACGCTACTGCTGCTAGGGCGCCAACGACCACGAAGGCGAGGATAGGAGAGGTGAGGGACTCTATGGGATGGATGTGTGGCTCTTAACGAGCGTCTTTGATGTGAAGGAAGAGCTCGTACGTCCAGGGCATGAGGGTAGCCTGTGCAGCCATCACAGTGAGGACCTCCTGGGAGTGATGGACGGGGACCTCAGAGAAGGGGTTGATGGCGCCGCGCTTGATACTCAGAAGCGTGGAGAGAGGGGGTGGTGCATCGTGTCCGAGGTGACGCAGGATGTCCTCTGCACGCTGCCAGTAGGAGGTGCCGTCTTGGTCTTCCCCATGTAGAGGGAGTTGAACTCCAAGATCAGGCTGCTGGTCTCGGCGTCACAAAACAGGCGATGAGGGCGCGTGAGTGCATGCCACGCCGCTGCCAAGTCAGGGAGAGCACCAGTGGTGAGGTCATCAAGGAAGGGCTCAAGGGAAAGACGTGTAGCTCAAGGGGCCATAGGGACGAGGGCACGCACAGCGCGACCAGCGTCATACACTTGGTCGGCCTAGGTGGAGTCAGAAGGTAGGACGTAGAAGGGCCACAAGCTCTTGCCCTATGCCCAGATCCGGAACCTGAGCTCACAGCTTTGAAACTAGTTGCTAGCCTGAAGCGGCGGCGGTGGAGTTTCAAAGTCATTTGAAAGTCCTTTCAAAGTCCTACGGCCGGCACCCCAGAGTGGGGCCTAGGATTGACATCACTGTCTGTTGTTGGTACTGGGTGTGTTACTACGCCAGGTACTGCATGGCGTAGGAGACAGTAGGGCTTGCGTACCCTGGTGTAATAAAGGGTGCTTGCTCGCGTTGCTGCTACTGCTGTGCCGGCTGTGGCAACTGCTGCTGTAGGGGCTGCAAATGCTATTGTTGCAGCTGCTGCTATGGCAACAATGTCAACAACTGCAGTGTCACTAGCTCATGTGTCAACGTTGCAAGCTGCTAGCGCAAAACAACGAGCGGATTTGTCATACCAGCATGACCTACGACAGAGCTTGTGAATGCTGCTGCTAATGCTACTGCTGCTGCTAATGCTACGGCTGCTACTATTGGTGTTGCCACTACTGTTGCTGTTGTCGCGGCTGCTGCTACTGCTACTATTGTTGTTGTTGCTGTTGCTGCTACTATTGTTGCTACTATTGCTGCAATTGTTGCTATCGTTCCTGGTATTGTTGCAACGACCGGAGTTGTTGCTGCTGCTCTTGCTGCAACTGTTGTAGTTTTTGTACGAAGGGGAGTCCTCCAACAGAGGAGGACCTCTCTTCGTTCTCTGCCATGGTGTTTTGTCCCCTCCTTGCTCCCCCCTTTTTTTGTGCTGCTTACGTCAACAGTGATGTCAGCCTAGGATGGCTGGCGTCAGCAACTATTGCTGTGTGATTTGTAGGGCTATTGCAATAGATTTTTATGCTAACGTCAGTTGTGACATCAACAGTGATGTTAGCTGCGGATGGCTGACGTCAATAGTGGCGGTTGGTGGAGCTGCTACTGCATCAGTCGCAAGGCAGATGCTGCTGTTGCAATTGTTGCTGCAGGCGCTGATGCTACTGCTGTAGCTGCTATTGGTTTGCTGCTATAGCTGTTGCCATTGCTACCGCTACGGCTATTGTTACAGTAGTAGCTGTTGCTGCTACTGCACTTGTTGCTGCTTTTGCTACTGCTGCTGCTGTGGCTGCTCTTGCAGCAGCAGCTACTACTGCTACTGCTAATGTTGTTGCTGCCATTGAGCTGTTCCGTGCTGTTGCGGCTACTATGGCTGATCCAGAGGCTATGGTGGTGGCTGCAGTCGTTGTAGGGTCGCCTGCGGGGTGGGGATTTTTTTTTTTACTCCCTTTTGTTTCCTTTGTTTGTCACAGTGAGCTCACTACTCACAGTGAGTAGCAAGCTGCAAGTAGCGAGCTTGCTGCTTGCTACTCGCTCCTCACTGCTCGCTGCTTACAGCTCGCTGCTTGCTGCGCACAGCGGGCTACAAGCAGCTGCAACTAAAGCTATTGTTGGCCGCTGCTGTAGCTTTTGCTGCTGGCCGCTACTTCAGCTGCTACTATTGGCTCCTACTCTTGTAGTAGCTGGCTGCTACTGCTGCTCGTTGCTACTGTGCACTACTACTATTGCGAGCTGCTGCTGCTGGCTGCTAGTGCTACTTGCTGCCGTGGGCTGCTACTACTGCGATCTTCAGCGAGTTGCTCCTGTTGGCTGTTGCTACTGCACTAGTTACTGGTTGCTACAACTGGTTGCTGCTGCCACTGCTCGCTGCGACTGTAAGCTGCTATTGCTATTGGCACAGGCTACTGCCTCTGCTTGTTGCTGCTGCAAGTCACTACACTTGGTTGATTTGCTATGTGCGTCATTGCCAGCAAGTGCTTGACAGGGCCCGTCGCTCACCTCCTTGCGTCACACGTGGGGGTCAGTGCTGTCGGAAAAAATCCGGCAGCATTTCCCCTGGCCTAGTGGTCATGGGAAGAAACCTGACGCCGCCACCAGGCGGGTCAATACTTTCGGGAAAAAACCGGTAGCATTTCATCTGCACTGGTGCGTATGGGGGTCCGCCGGCGTAGTCAGGAACCTGTACGCCAGTTGTCTGCTGCTCCTACTATGCTCGGGCTCTGAAACCAAGCTAGAAACTATTCTAAAGCTCCGATTGGAGCAGTTGCATTGTTGATGAAGCGTGTGGGCTTCCACGCCTGTTGCTTAGTCTGCTGGCCCCTCAGTCTGCCACTCTAAAGTCTAAGTCTGAGTGCTCAGGGTTTGTTACTCAGACATGTGTGCGCCAGTGTTAGCTCCAGAAACAAGCTGAAATTGGAAGTAACTGATTAAGAAAAAAAGAATGAGACACAATGGGAGACCCCTCCAAGAACTAGCCTCCCTTAGCTCTGTAGGACTTGTTACTAAGTTCACCAGCCAATCAGAAAATAGCTCGATTTACAGGCAGGCAGGTTTTCTCGGTGAGCACTGCCAGACGGCCGATAGCCCTAACCCGGGCGTTGTCCGTTTGCCTGAAAACTAGACCATACCATGATATGCACGCTGCAAACGCAGTCGTGCGGTCGGCATCAACTGGAAAAATAGCACTGAGGAGTTATGGTTGCCTAAACGCAGACAACGTCCTCTCTAATCCCCGGGACCAACAATGCCAGAAAATCATGAAACTTGGTCTCTATGCACGACACAGCGTTGCGGACGCAACAGTGCAGTTGGACACGGTGCTGGACGTGTGCAGGTCGCATATGCAGTGATAGTACCTGCTGGCGGCACGACCGCTAGGGAGATCTGCCGATGGAGCTGGACACGGAGGAGGGAGGAGGCACCAGCAAACTGCGTGTAGGCCTCAGCATGCGTCAGCGCCACCGGAGGACACTCTTTCAGCATCACGTCTCGCCGTCAGTGATCTGCACACCGATGTACACAAGCCGGGAGGATACAACAAATGAGAGATGTGAGACAAAAACCAACAATAACATGAACACGATACATACGTTTCAATGCTTAGATTCTCATGTTTGTCATGTAGCGTCCCTGATGTGTTGGTTTGATTAGCTTCCACCTGACACAAGCAACGCCGATGGATTACCCATATAGTCCACATGGTGGTATAGGGTAGAGGAGAGCGTGACGACGCGACGGGCCTTCGGAGTGTCCTGAGACCTCTCTAGCACCTACGACAGCGCCGACGAGACACCGTTGATACGTTCCGGCACCCTGGTTGGCTTTTTGGGAGCTAGGATATTTTTCTCGGTGTGTTGAGACCTGCGCACCCGGTGGACTGTACCGGTGCAACGAGGAGGCCTGATGTCTGTAGTAGTGCTTCGGATGTGCGGAAAGCCGTTTTTCATGTCTGGACCATGATTTTGGGTGTTTACACCACTGCTCGTATTTTCTCAGTGGTCGAGACTCGAGCACTCGGAGAGCTATTCCGGTGCCTCGAGGAGACCACCTTTGTTGTTCACGTGGTATGTGCAATGTGCTCTCCCCATTAACTCGTTTGGGCTCAACGGGGGTGACGGGGCCCGGTGCGGCTACCTGCCGGTGCCCCTACATAAGCCAGCTAGGGGATCATTCGAAAACTCTCCTTGTTCTTTCACATTCTTCGTTCCAGACTTAACCAAATTCTCGCCATCTTGTAGTGCAGTCACACTCAGAGCTAATGTTCGTGTTTTCATGGGCCTGCATACCCTAATCAATTCTAATTTTATACGCTTGGCCCAATAGGATATGGCCAACAGACTAGTCAAGTGTTAACTTCAGCATGACATCGTAAGCATGTACCGTACTAGTACCTACACGGTTGAGCTGAAGATTGAAAAACATGACGACAAATAGTTGTGGAGCTACAGAAAATACACACAATGACAAACATGTCAACCCTGGTTTGACACAAGGAAATAATGCTTTTTTTGAGAGACTGTGCTTGACCGTGGTTGTGCGCGTGATGAGTGAAGCTTGAAGTGTGAAGTTTGAAGTTTGAGTTCTCACGTGTAAGACGTCAGCGCCCCGCATGCACTAACGTCTATGTGTGGACCACGAAGAGCAAACCTGCCCTAACATCCTAAATGTACCAAAAGCACGCGAGGGAGGCTGAAGACAAACTAAAAAACAGATGCTTCACAAATTGGGGACAAGGAAAAATGTAGGTGTCATGATTGGGAAAAGCTAAATACACGTTGAAGAACAAAGCACCTTTCAAATACTAGTATAGTCATGGGAATCGATTCATCAAAACTGTAGCCAAAGGTGGAAGAGGACGTTGAGCCGGGCAGTTGGCGTCCTATGTTGCATCAACGTTGGTGGTGGCATCGTTACCGTCATGGTTTGGTATGAATCAATTTCTATCATATGCTTGTCGAAAGTACCGGCGGGCGAAAAGAGGTTGATATCACGCCTCCAACCCAGATGAGGATCCCGATGGCAGACACTAAGGCATAACGTCATAGCGAAAGCATCCCCGCCAAATTATGGTGAAGGCCTTGCAAAAATCTGGAACAGAATCCACACAAAGAGAGGTTTACCAGGCCACAAGCCATGGGTGTGGACACAGTGGACATGACTTACAGTTATTGTTATGTGAGACGTCCCTATCTGCCTGTATAGCTTACTCTAACCACTCAGTCGTGTCCATGCTCGTGTCGATCTCTGATGCAAACCCAGCTTGCATCAAAGCACTGTTGGGTGGTGATCCCACCCACCAGCAGGTGCCAAAGAGCTTCCACAACATCCCGGGTGCTTGCTGGGGTATCGTGTAGTTTTCCTAAAGTCAATAGAGTTTTCTCGGCGGGCTGACTCTTGAGCCCTTTTTTCATGTTTTGGATTTGTGTCCACCGATTGGTATTGGACATGTGCCTGTGACCAGCCTTATCATCTAGCTCAAGATTCTACATCTCTAGGTTCATACCTTGTTGTGTTTGGATACCTGTGCACAAAGTCATAGCCAATACTGTGGTTTTCTGTCGGTATTATTGAAGAAACTAACACTGCCGCGTGCATCCCTCCCCGAGCACCTCGGCAGGTGTTTATGCTGTTTGCTTTTCAGCTTTCATCTCTCTTTACAATACTAGGCCATTACAGATTTTGAGACTTTGTGCATCCCCGTAGATGAACCAGTGTTATCTCTTACACCTCCTTGCTTCCTAGTGTGCTAGCTGAATGCATAGTGTTGCCACGTCATCCATACCAAGGCTGGGAGGCTTCATAGTAGCTTCTCTTGGTATTAGAATACCCAAATCTTTCTTGTAGATATCTGTGGGAGGGACGCAGCACCCACAATCATAGTGAGAGTTACTGTAACGGTCATATCCTGAGACTCCTTCTAGTAGACGTTGGCAGTGAAAACGTCATCCCGACGTCAGCAACAGGAACATCACCACGCGACCGGTGTGGGCGGAAACATTACCAGCAGTGGCATGAGTTACCACCAATGTTATTACAGAAGCTGCGGTGGCAGCGACAAGTTACAACAACCACACAGAGTGGCAGTGGCAGCACTGGATAGCAACATTAGCTTCTCTGGCTACCACCCATGAAAAAAACAGGGAGAAGCAGCTTGTGGCAGCAACTCGCGGTGGCGGCTGGGAGCCGTGGCAGCGTGCAGTGGTTCTGGCAATGCGCAACGGTAGCAACAGTAAAATAGCGGTAGTAGCCGCAGCCGTAAGCAGTAACAGGATCATAATGGCAACAGTAGAGGTAACAGCAGTGTAGTAGCAGGATTCCAGCTACTGTACTGATAGAAGCAACAGCATTATTGCAACAAAAGTAACAGCTACATCCTCCCACCATCAGGTGCAGCGGTTGTAGTAGCAACAACACAATGGTAGAGCAACCATGGGTGTTGACTTGCACATCATTATGTCTGCCCAATAACTACTACTCCGCAGTACTGGGTAAAAGCATTGCTATGTAGCTTTGTAGGTGGTACGAAGATCTATGTAGCTCCTACGCAACCGCATGAAGAGGGGATGCCATAATCACCCGCCTTCCACAGCCACACATTTTTTATGCCAGCGGTTTTTATGCCGGCGTAAACACCGCCAATGGAAACTTCAATGTTTTTAGCATTCTAACTCTTTGAGAAACTCCAACGGTTCTTGACTCGGACATGTTTGGCATTCAGCCCCATAGTAAGCAACCAGATAGCGCCGGGCTTTGACAAGGGAAAAGGAGCCGATTTAGCCCTTTGGCTTCAACTCCTTGCCAGGATCATTGAGCCCATGCACTTGGGTGACTGATGAGCTACGACACGCAACATGTGAAAATAGGCGCAAGTAGTCAGAGTACTTCGCCACTCTCCACGACATCAAGGCCTTGCTATAGAGCCTGTCATGAGTGCATCATACTCCACCTGGCATAGTCGGAACAACACCGTAGGGACAGCCTAGTACATCCACTAGCTTTGCCAGTCAACAACAGCGAGCTGAAGAATAGGACTTAGAGGAGGAGGAGGTAGGTACACAGACACACAAGATTTGCACGTTGTTGAACGCCTCCAGCTTGGCCGACAACGCACACGCATAGTTGTATCAATGCCACAAGCGCATCAGACCCCTTCAACATGGGTGACTGGCCTTACATTCAGCATGTCCATTGCACGGGCGTCCGCCCTAGTGCCTAAGGTTTCCCTCCCCGTGGAGAGGCGACCACATGATTTCAAGACTTAGCCACCTCATTACAACAGTGATGCTAGATTGGACTGCAAAGAGGCACTTTACATAGTGTGGGCTGACATAGAGGAGGTGTGGCCTTATGACATGAGCCAATTGCAGAATAATGAGGCTAGCCAGAATGAGAGAGCAGCCAGAGCCATGTGCAGTTTGCTCTACGCCGTTCCCCAATAGACCTTTGTGGACTTCTGTCCTTTTCTGGATGCGCCCAAGATAAGGTGATGAGGCAGACCCTCGCTGCAGGTGGGATATGTCCCTCACCTTGTTTGCCACATTTACCTACGTGACAAGGGATGCCCGCCTTAAGGAGTTCCAATTCCTCTGCCAGGGAGGGTCAGAGTTGGCAGTAGTATATTGGCACCGCGCAATGCGTATCTACGGCTGGCCAGACACCAACGGAGGGTCTGAACTGTGGACGGTCAACACCATTATGATTGGTGCGTACATGGAGTAAACCAACCTCTTCCCCTTCTTCTATCAATCCATCCTAAAGGAGCTGTCTGATTCCATTGAGCTATTTCCTTGGGCCCAGTAACATTACCTCCAGAGGACGAGACCCAAGGAGGTTGTTCAAGCTCATCAAGAAAGCCCCTTGGTAGCGGTGATGAATGCATCTGTGACATCGCCTCTCACTCTGAGATCCTCTTGCTTCATTTCTTCTTCCTATCTCTCTCTCCTGCTTGCATTTGCTGAGGGTGTGGCCACCGCCACACATGAAAAGAAGGCCAAAATGCAATGTGGTGAGGGGAACCAACGATAGCCGTAGCAACAATAGTAGGCGACAAGTAGTGGCAGTGGATGCTCTATATACTACAAGAACTATGGTGGCACTCATCAATACATGGAGTGCCAGCAGTCGTTGGACTTGAGCCAGAGCAAACGTGACCTCTAGGCTGCACATGCCCAATTGAAATCTCTTGGCACTACTCAGGCGGGTTGCACGATGACCGCAATAGCAACCGAGCCTTCTACAACTTTGGAAGGCACCGGAGGCAAGGATCCCCTAGACCATAGAATAGTGGAGCTTTGTTAGCTGCTGGCACTTTGCACTCGGGGAGGTGTGAGTGTGTTTTCACAGCCGGGTGATCCCTAGATGGTTTGGTCTACTTGTCTATTGCCTGTGTTGATGCTTGTCCGTCCGCTTGTGATGAGGAGGGACCCGACAATTTTGACTAGCTTGATGAGTAACAGGTCCGTGCCGTTTGTTGTTGTCCCAATTCCTCTACTATGCGTCTATGGAAGGGAGAGTGTTTTGTGATACGTAGTTTCGTATCAATGATAGATCGTGAGATTAGTGGCATTGGATCAATGTCTCTGGTACCACCCATCACATGACCTATCATCGTAGTATTTTTGTTGTGTTTGGTCCCGTTGTATCTATTCATTCAGTTCACATGGGATCTCGTTAGTTGCTTCCTGTCTAATGAGTTGAGGTGGTATGGTTAGATGGTTCATTTTGCCCCTTCTCCATTTTCAATATGCTCTTTGTCCCCTCTATTGAGCTCAGCCTACTTTCTTTCCGTGCATGCACCAGGATGAGTCTTGGTATTGAGCACTCTCTTTACTCAACCACAATGTCTTCTATTGGCACACGTGCCATTGTTCTTCGTGCCCCTGTTGTTGATGACCATAATCTTGTATCTCATTGCACTCTCTCTACTCCCTACCCCCCTCTCTTTCTCTTCTACATTTGTATTTGTCACTGGTGTTCTCTCCTCTCAGCACCAGCATTTCTTCATCGCCGCCGTTGCCATATTAGCTTGGACACCATATCCAAGCTCATTCAGACTGAGCCAAACCTTGGTCTTGACATGGCTCTCTTCAAGAAGCCGCCCAAGACCAATTA
This sequence comes from Penium margaritaceum, assembly GCA_023375785.1. Classification (NCBI taxonomy): domain Eukaryota; kingdom Viridiplantae; phylum Streptophyta; class Zygnematophyceae; order Desmidiales; family Peniaceae; genus Penium; species Penium margaritaceum. The sequence goes on from SZWC01008713.1 coordinate 38,304, forward strand.
TCTTTTCTCTATCCCGGGTAAGATGTATTGCTACACTTACTCTGACTACTTCCTGGATGTTATGCCCAGTAGATTTGGTCCACTTAGACCTCCTCATTTCCACCTCAATTAAGTTCCTCTCACTCTGATTGATGACTTCACCTGGATGTGGCAGTTTTACAGCATATGCCACAAGAGCGATGCTGTCTTGGCAGTTTGCCTTTGGCTCGTGATGGCTGAGCACTCGTATTTTCACACCCTTTACATGCTTCGCTCTGATAATGGTGGTGTGTTTTCAAGCAAGATGGAAACAATCTTTGCTAAGCAATGTGTCATCACTAGCTCTTCACACTTGCTATACCACAGGAGAACGGTGTGTCCGAGCGTTGGAACCACACTATGGAGTATGCGGTTCGTGGCACATGGTTTGTGTTAGAGAACTGTGTGGTGGCAGTTTGAACATGGCCCGAAAGGTTTTCTATGAATTCAAGACTGTGTTTTGTGTGAGTAATGAGTTTATGAATGAGCTTTCTGGTAGCCTCACGCTCGAGGGGATCGACAGCCACCTGCTCCAACAAATCAACATCACGATGGAGGCTCTTTACAACGCAAGCACACAAGAAACAGTGCTCGTCGAGAGAAATTCCCAACTCTCAATCAAGCTCAAAATAATTCCGGCTCCACTAGAACCATTTGATCCTACAAACTCGAAAGGATCGACGGTTTGGATGTGGCTGACGAGTTTGGAGGTGTACTTCATGTCTACTGGGGCTAACGAATATCAAAGAAAAATTGACCTCGTGATCGCGCTTTTGCGTGGCACGGCGCCAAGTTGGTGATCTGACCTAAAATCCATCCAACGGCAATAGGAGACCAGCGGGGCATCAGCAACGACTAACGGCACCCGTCTGATATCGCTGACCGCAGGCGTTGTACCCTTGGAGCATGTCAACCCACAGTGGCAAGACGCGCTGACACCACCAACAAATGTGAACGAATTATCATGCGTGATGCTAGCACGCTTCGGACAACTAAACAAAAAGTCTGACGCACGGTACAAGCTCCAACATCTCCGTCAAGAGGCCAGCGTGGCACAGTACACGTGAAGTTCTACGAGATCATCACCGGAAAAGACATCGCCCCCGACAAGCTCTGTTTTCACTACAACAACGGCCTCAAGCGAGATATCCAGTGAGAAATTGCCATCTTTGGCATCCAAAACGACTTGTCACGGATGATCGCAGCAGCAATAAGGATCGACAACGCTGACTACAACTTTCGGATCCGGGAATCCTATGGCTTGCGACCTCCCAACCACACCTATTGTAAAAACAGAAAAAACTAGCCGGTGGACTCCTCGACTCCGATGGAAGTGGACGCCGTCGACCACAGGGATAAGCAAACATGGGAGGGAACACCGCAAATCCTTGCGAAGACACAAGCAGCAGTGATAATCACTGCTTGCGACAAAGTTCTCCTCGGCTCGGCTAACGTCAAACTGCGTGGAGCTCACTGTTCGAAGCTCAAACCCCGATGGTTGGGAGCGTTTGAGATCGAGCACATGCAAATCGTTGTGGTTGCGCGACTCAAACTCCTCGACACTATGCAAGTTCATCCGGTGTTCCATGTCAGTAGACTTGAGCACTATTGCGACCTCAGAGAGATCTTCCCCGACAAGGATGTCCCTGCTCCTCCTCCTGTCCAAGTGGACGAAGATACAAAGTACGTCATCGAGGAGATCCTCGGCCGTCGACGACGAGGCAATACGATAGAGTATCTTGTCAAGTGGCACGGCTATGACGCCACGCACAACAGCTGGGAACCCTAGGACAACCTTCGAGATGTCGATCACCTAATCAACGACTTTTACCATTGTTATCGGGCCACGTCTATGCGCGCACCGAGACTTCGCGACTAAAAGGGGGGAAGTGTTACATATCGAACGTACACGAGTCCCTGATCTCTCGGAGTGGAAACCGGCCAATCGCCTCCGCCCTCCGTGAATCTTCTGAAACTTTCGAACAACTTCAACCATTATCGCGAGTACATGACAGAGGTATCACAGTCTTTTGGTCGACTTCACGACACACGGAAAGGAATATGGATTTACAAAGATGCATCTCGCATCTTCACCGTCCATTCTTGAAGACCCTTGATTTTCCGGCAGACGTTCTTGAATCCGACCACTCACGACGCGACTCCGCACGCATTGCTCTACAATCAACGCAATGACCCCGACAATGTCTCATTCGTAACTCGACACTTGTATATATGTATATATATATTTATATATATATATACACACACATATATATATGTTCGATCATTTGGCACTTGTGATCGAATCACACTTACTAATAATTATGTATTGCTCAAGTGTGCCCAGTTCCAAATCATGTTCTGTCTCACAACTTTTGCATATTCACCATTTACACTCCGTTCGTACCATTTACACAAGAGAAAATCCCTTTTTCTTTTCTTTCAATTATTTCACCTCTGTACCCTCTTTTTGATATCCAAAACATAGAAAACCCACCTCCTAGTTACACCCGAGGTTTGAGGGTTTATTTCTACGCGGGTACCTGCTAGGCCTCGCGGTAGCGGGGCCTATCAGGATCCCTTTCAACGCATGGGGAGTCTTGGACCCCCCATGAAAACTTGAAAACCACTTAAGAAAAAATAAAAACCCTATTAAGGAGTTTGTGATGATGGGCTAAAAAAAGGTGACTTCAGAATGTCAACGCCGCATCCATGCCACGTCGACATGCTATATTTTTGAAAAATGAGAGGGGTATATCGTTGATTTTGTTATGCATGTAACTGCGTGTCCGTGAAGGGATGGATGAGGCTTATCGTTCCGACACACTGGCGGATCGGACTTATTGTACTGACGGATGGGCGGATAAATTTTTTCATTCCGACGTGTCAGCGGATGGGCATATTGTACGAATCGAAGGGTATTCAGGCTTTCCGCCCTAAATAGATTGCTGTCAGTTCCGGGGTGACTTTTGAGTGATCGTCGATGTTCCCGGGCTGTAAGGCGTGGTCTTCTGCGATACGAAAACGTCCGGATTCGTTCTGAACAGATGTGAGTGCTTATTCTTCTTACGCATTTTGTTCACCCACCAAACTTGCTGGTTCGTGTCACTCCTATGTAGTTCGAGGGCGAAACCAGCGTCTCGTGCCAACAGACGCATCCTTGCACTATTCTGTACGTGGACTACCTAGATCGGCCACCACCAGCTGCGTTTGATCTGGGGTCAACGGGGGTAAAGCGTGCTACAGGACCAGTAGACCGACCAAAGTTGGGCGAGCGCGACAGAGGGAGAGCGAAAGAGGGCGAGCGCGAGAGTGCGAGCGGAGGGTGGTGGACTGGGCGCTTTGGAGAAAAATGGTTCCAAGATGGACACGGACACCGATGCGTTGTCACGCGTGTTCCCTTGGGTCCATCGACGATGGACTTGTAGATGCACGTCGGCCATGCCTCTGCCCCTTCTTTGAAGACTACAGGGACGACGGAGGCGCTTCGTCATATCCGCAAACGCTGCGACTGTCGAGCCGTTGCGCGGACGCGTGCGAGGTCGGGTGTGCGCGTGGAAGCGCGCGCAGCCCCCTCAACACGCACCAGCAGCGGCGATGCTGGTGCGGTCCGAACACCGCATGTCGACGCGGTTCGTCTAAAGAGTGGTGCAACTCGGTCTGGCCATTGTCCGAACCGCACCTGGGTGTATGGCGTATGCGTCGGAAGCAATGAGAAAACCTGCGACCAAGAGCCGACCTCGTGGAGACCTGTGCTACTCAGATCCACATCCAAGGACTCGCACCGAGCTTCGCTTTCTGGCTGACTCGAGACTTGCCCGACTGAGCCTGGCCTATGGGCCAGGCCTGTAGCCAGCAAGGCCTTCTGGATGAACAAATGAGCTTGGAGCCCTACGAGTCGGAGGCGATAGTCCCGACTCGGAAAACGGTCACCCAACTTCGGCGGCCCAAGTGTCGTGCAGTCCCGCTTGACGCGACTCGGTTCAAGTCTCAATCCAGCAACCCAGGTCAATGCGCTGAGCTGAGCCCACTGGGCCCTCTGCCAACACACCGACGCGACTCGCTGTCCTGCACGAGTCCGATCTCGCGGCGGCCATCCGTCACGCGCTTTTGCTCTGAGGATCGAACCCCCCTGGCCATGAACGCGACCCCGGCACGCTCTGCGAAGCGCGATCGGCTGCCATAGCCATCGGCACGAGGCGCCCGCCTGGGCCCAACCTACTGTACAGTAGCTGATTTTTGTAGTTCCGTTGTAAGTCTTGGTCGCGAGGCCTGGCAGAGGGCTGCCGCTTGGGTGTGCACCCTCCACATCATACCACGCCGCAGGCATCCCCACATGCCGCAGACCCGTCCACGGTGTCCACTGTGTGCCCACTGTGGATCATAGGCACTGTCTGCGATCCACCATTCTGCGAGCGCGCACCGTACCTGTGTGCGGGGCAAGGAACTCTACTCGTCCACCAGACTGGTCCCGTGCCTCCACTCCCGGCTAGCGTCGAAAACTTGGAATTTCGCGACCAAGCTCGCTAGTACTGCCCCACCCCACTAACCCGCGCGAATTGCGGGTGAGGTTGCCACTTCAGAGCTGAGCGACCAAGCCAGCCACGTCCTGGGAGCATGGCGCTATTTTCCGAGAAGAGAGCGCGACGCGGTGCCCGCAAGCTGCCCTCGCACCCCATGGGACTGCTCCTCCTGCCGCCGGTGCTTTCCGCAATGCTGCTGTCTCTCATACTCCGGGACTTCCCTCAAGCCGCGCTCGCAGTGGACCTCTTGCCCTCCCCCACCCCTCCTCGCGCAGCGGCTCTCTCGCCCACTCCTCCACCGCCCCGTCCACTTGTTGGAGGAGATGTCGATGCCGTCCGCGACAATCGGGCCCAGCCTTCACCCTCCTCCACACCCAAGCCCCCTAGCGCCGCGCTTCCTCCCAAGCAGTCCTCCAAACGCCCCCCTAAGCAGAAATCACCAAAGCCGCCTCCGCAGACACATCGCCGTCTCCCCCCTCCCAGGCTGTCCACCCCTCCAACCACTGACAACAGCAGCGGCCACGACGGCGTCCATGGCGCCCCTGGAAACACCAGCAGTACCAACACCACCCAACCACCCCCGCGACAGTCTCCGCCATCACTGACACCTCCAAGGAGCCCATCGCCCAAACCGCCCGGGAAGCCATCACCCAAATCATCGCCCCACCCTCAGCCCAAGGCGCCTGCAAAGGAGCCTTCCACCCCACCCAAACCCTTGCCCAAGTCCTCCCCCCGCCCGCAGGCCAAGGGGGTTCCCAAGCCGCCTCCCAGGAGCAGGCCCCCCCCAAAACCACGTGGGGGCACTGAGGGTGATCATGGTGGCCGCAGATCGCCACCGCCTCCACTCAGCAGCCCATCGCCATCCCCAGCGTCAGTGATAAGCTCGCCACTTCCCACCAGCTCACTGCCTCCCGCGAGCTCACTGCCTCCCGCGAGCTCACTGCCTCCCGCGAGCTCACTGCCTCCTGCGAGCTCACTGCCTCCCGCGAGCTCACTGCCTCCCGCGAGCTCACTGCCTCCCGCGAGCTCACTGCCTCCCGCGAGCTCACTGCCTCCTGCGAGCTCACTGCCTCCTGCGAGCTCACTGCCTCCCGCGAGCTCACTGCCTCCCGCGAGCTCACTGCCTCCCGCGAGCTCACTGCCTCCCGCGAGCTCACTGCCTCCCGCGAGCTCACTGCCTCCCGCGAGCTCACTGCCTCCTGCGAGCTCACTGCCTCCCGCGAGCTCACTGCCTCCCACGAGCTCACTGCCTCCCACGAGCTCACTGCCTCCCACGAGCTCACTGCCTCCTGCGAGCTCACCACCTATTGCTAACTCACCAACTTCCACTAACTCACCTCCTCCTACGCCCTCCACGTCCTCGCCTTCCGTGCCCTCGCCCTCCCCACCAGGTCCAAGGGAATCTCTACGGCCCCCCTCGTCTTCACCTGCAACGCCCACTGGGGGCTCTGCTCCCAGGCCTGGTGTCAGCAGCGGAAACAACACCAACACCACCACCAGCGACAAGCCAGCACCCCCGCCATCACCACCCAGGAAGCCCACCCCCTCCCCGAGGTCGGCCCTTCAAGTCCCCCGCTGTGCATTCCCCAGAGAGCTCCACACCTCCACCGAGACCACCCTCTGGGAGGTCTCCCCCCAGCCCCAGCGCTGGAGGTGGAGCCACCAATGACACTGATGGAGATATCGACGACGAAGGCGATGATGATGGCAGCAGCACTGGCAAGTCAACGCCACCGCCAGCACCAGCACCACCCTCTGGAAGCCCATCCCCAACCCTGCTTCGGAGCCCACCCCCTGGGTTACCGACCAGTTCCCCTCCCAATCCCTCCCCGAGACTCCTGCCGCCTCCACCTCGGGCGCCCTCTGGGGGCTCCCTCCCCAGTCCTGGTGCCCCTATTGGAGGAGACGACGAGGATAATGACGACAACGTGGATGTTGACGAAGATGATGACGGCACCAGCAGCGGTGGCAAGCCATCACCACCACCACCACCACCATCCAGGAACACATCCCCTCCACTCCCTCCAAAGAGCGAGCCTCCCACTTCTCCCCCTGTGTCCCCTCCTCACATCTCCCCAAAGCTGCCGCCGCCGCTGCCTCTGAAAACAGCCACAGGGGGGTCCCCTCCAAGCCCTGATGACGACGATGATGACAGCTCTGATGGTAAGGCAGATGATGGCCCCAGCAGCAGCAGCAAGCCGCCACCACCATCTCCCAGGCCTGGACGTGATGACCACAACAACAACGACGACAGTGGTGATGAGGAAGAAGGTGATGGAAACAGCGGCAAGGCGCCACCTCCACCTCCACCTCCACCAACATCAAGGACTCTACCCTCACAGCCGCCCCTCGCATCCCCACCGAAGCTGTCTCCTAAGCCACAGCGAACGCAGCAACCGCCCAAGCTACCGTCCGCACGCAAGCCGCCTTCCGGAAAGCCGCAGTCTGGGAGGGCTCCTGCACACGGGCATCCCAAGGTTGGTGATGACGGGAACGACGACGACATCGATGTGAGCCAGGTGTCACCACCTACTGCGGTACCATCGCCGTCCCTTCCTTCTCCACCACGCAGTACCACACCGGCCTAGTCACACGCGGACAACATCGCTTATGGCCGGCCGATGGCACTGGCAGTTTTCTTTGGCTGCTTGCCACCCGTCATGAGAGAGGAGTGGGTGCGGCGGCAGTGATGGCCGTGGCAGTGATAGGGAGCGTTGAGGGGTGCTGGAGATGGACTTCGAGCTCAGGGGTTGAAGGAGGGGCTTGCCCCTCCTGTGGGTGATGCCTGTTGTATGGCTGTGCAGATTGTGATGGAATCCATGCCCACATGTCATGGTCGTGAGTGTTATGCCATGGAATAAGTGGGTTATCACTCTATGGTCACTATGTTGACATGACAGTAGTGTATCCCCCCCACCGCCCCCCTCCCCCTCCAAAGAAGGGAAAATGGAACTCCGGCTGTTCTCCTCACATGGAAACTCTCTACAGAATTGAACGTTGAAAGAATTCAAGGAAATTTAGAAAGAATGATCACGATGAAAAAAAAATGCATAACGTTTTCTTCATCCGTTGATCACAACACATGGTCCATCATGGATAACAACAGTGTGCATGGTTGATGGATTTCCTCAACTGGGACTGGCTTCTCTGTTGGAGCACAACCCTAATGGCTGCTTCAACAGGCCAACAGTAATCCACCTAAACCGCAATGGCAGTCTAAAATCATTTGCTCCAGCCAATGGGCCCTCCTGCTGGAAGCTGCCCGAATTCATGATCCGGCGTGATACACCATGCAAACCAGGATCTCACGTAGGGCTTGGGTGCAAATCCCAGCCCCAGGATCAAAATCATCCTGCCCCATGACTTGTATTTGCCCCGCTCCTCTTCCAAGTTTTTGAGGGAGGATGGGGCTCGCTGTACTTGCTGAGAGCATGAAGAGGTGTCACTAGACACCCCCTCCCCCCTCCCCAAAGAAAAGAAGCACCAGAAATGAAATTTCTGGTGCAACCTCTCACCACAATAGGTTTTATTTTTTCTAAAACGCTTTGCAAAGCGTTTAGAAAACATAAAACCTGCATGCGACCATTTTCGGGCATCCTATGTTCTGACGGCGCATGGAGCACCTTTGTAAGGCGACCATTCTTGTGTCATCCCAAACATGTTGCACGACATGTTTGAGACAACACGAGTTACTCACGGGCTTGAAGCGCCACCTCTTCCTTCAGGAGCATGGGGTGGTGTGCGCACTTGATACTTGCGCATACATGCCATGCAGTCAGTACAGTTTTCCGCAGTGAATGACCTCCATCGATGTACATGCTCACATGAGAGAATTCCCTGTCATTTTCGTGCACATAAACATCTCCCCACAAGTTGTTCAGAAGGTCATTCTGTGAACATGCATCCACGCGTTTTTTTCTGTGTGGATCCTTTTTTCCCCTTTGTTTGCCTCCATTTTCCATTCTTCCCATGGAGAAAAGTGTGTGCACTCACACTGATTCTTATCTTGCTGAACTTGTTTAGGAATCATGTTCTCCATAGGTGTGATTTCCTATACATATATACCGGCGTGGATGCAGTGGATGGATCAGATTCAACTGCAGAGGCGTTGCGTTAAGCTTGAGCACGCTGAGAAGATTGGGAATGCCTCAATTTCAGAAGCTTGGCTTCAAGGAAGTGAACGTGATGCATCCTCGGAGGAATAAGCGTGCGGACAGACTTTCCTTAAAAGCACTTTGACATCTACGTGCTTAATCTAATGAATTCCCGACGCCCCGCTTTCATCCAGAATCTTTGATGCATACATGGAGTTTTTTAGATTTTTTCATACAAGCTAAATTTTACAAGGAACATTTGTAGAATTCTGGGATAGTGGGTTTCTTATGGTTTGGGAACCTACCAGATCCGGCATTCATGTGGTCTGGGATGTTACCTTTGATGCATTGCATGTTTGAACTTCAAACGTGTGGGATTCACTCTTGGTGACTTCAGAACACGTTTCAATTGACATTGTGCATGGATCTTTGACTTAGGTATCCTACTGATGTTTCAATTTAGCTAACATAGGTTTGATCACCACCCAACATGCTCGCTGTGGTAGGTCAGCCAACAAAAGAGAGACACGAAGGTTGTTGGAACCTCTGATACCAGATGTACTCGTTTGACAAAAAGATGCCCCACTGAGGGAGGACACATAACTTTCAGCCTCAAGGCATGATCATGCTGCACAATGAAATCGAATGGGCAATGGATGGCGACGAGCCGCGTTCAGTACATCCGCCAGGTCTCGAATGTCGATTATGCTTGCTCTACCTGCTAGCTCAGAGCTATGGAGGAGAAAATTTTGCACTCTCCATGATGGTTTGGGACACATCGAAAGCCATCACGGGCCTGGAGAATGGAGACCGTGGCTGAATATTCTTGTACATTTCTGACTTTAAATTAAAGATCACAAAACAGGTGTGCAATACCGTTCAGGTTACAGTGGCGAAGGACATGTCTCCTCAGTTAAGACAAGTTTAGGTGCTTCTCATACAATCCTACATTTCAATTCCGTGGAACTTCAGAGTTTGCATCATAAAGCTCTACACAAAAAAGATGGAGAAAGGTCAATTTCACCCATCAATTATGTCTGATAAATCATTTACTAACGTGCAGCCAACATTCAGCCATTTGAAAGCAATTACAGGCCATTGTAGACCTCCAGCATCTATGAAGCTCAGACAACCATCAGGCTAAATGTTTTCACACATTCAATGCCAATTGACCGCCTTCGTCATGTCGATCCCACGGAGTTTTTGTTACAAAGTTCAATGAAGAATGAGGAGCTACCTGTTCAAGATATTTTTCTTCTTGACTTAGTTGTTTTTTTCTGGCCTGACTGGTTGTACAAGTTTGCTTCACAGTGCACCACCCGGCTGGCCATCCATGTTAGCTTTGCTAACCTTGATTGGAGTTTTTGTGCCTGGTTTTTTGCATTTCCCCACGTCATCAAACATCTTGGTGCACCAGATGTGCAACCACTTGGGCTTTTGCTACAGTGGCACCTGTGCAACATCCACGCCAGACAAAGATGACTGCGGGTTCCTATGAGTTCCCATTTCAGGTTGTTATTGCTGAGTACCAGAGGCCTATGTGTAATGTTTCTTTGCCTGTCACGTTGACCTCTTGATGATGTTCCACTCATCGCAGGTGCTGTGGATCTGTCAAAGTTTCGTCTGCTGTGGTCTAACTGAAAGTATAAGTGACATCAACTCTTTCTCTATCTCTCTCTCTCTCTCTCTCTCTCTCTCTCCCTCTCTCTCTCTCTCTCTCTCTCTCTCTCTCCCTCTCTCTCTCTCTCTCTCTCTCTCTCTCT